>CAUYPK010020690.1:0-41732 GCA_963574355.1 Loris lydekkerianus | reverse complement strand
ACAGAAAAAACCCATTTGGGTTTCGGCAAGAGCCTTTAAATACTTGCCCCAAGAAGAAGAGGATTAGACCTATTAACTGCCAAAAAGGGAGGCATCTGTTTATTTTTGCAGGAAAAGTGCTACTTTTATGCCAACAGATCTGAGATCGTGTATAATGTATTTCTGATAAATATTACTATTTCCGTATTACGTATGAGAGAACTGAGGCAAAGTTGATTCAATAGAGTATAAATAATTTAATGAAAGGTTTGACGTTCAAGGACAGAGATACCCAGATTCAACCCCAGGTCTTTCTAACATTAAATGCATGCTTTTAACCATTTTAATATACTTCTGCCCCCCCTACTTTTTAACTGCCATCTTGAGTATGTTAGAATTGCATTTTCTTATGTTTATTTAAAGATTTTTAGTGTTTTTTTAATATTATTTTAATATTTTAGCAGGGTTTTTTTAATGTCTTAAATATTATATGTCAATTTTTAACTGTATGAATTTTTATTTTATTCCTTATTCCTTTCTAATACTAGAATCACACCATTTCATGATTACAAAAACTTAGTAAATGTTAAAGCTTGTATATTTGATTTTTAGTTGCTTCTATAGTTTAATTATTTTTATTTTTAATGATTCAATTAATTTGATTTCACTTTATAGAAGTATATTATCTTTCCTGGTGACTTGGAAAACCAACACATTTATTTAATAATAGTTAAACACAATAAACAAAATAAGGACTTTATCACTACATCGATCCAATAATTACCCACTAAACTCAAGCAATCTAATATTAATTATTTTAGATTTATAAATTCCTTAACAAAGTTTAGTTTCCATTTGTTAAATGTTTCACAATTTTAAATATTTATTTATATTTGGTTTATTTTATATTTGGTTTATTGCTTATAATTATATGACAGTTTAGTATTAATAACTAATTTTCCTGATAAGGAAAATAAGAATCATAAACTTCAAATAACTCATCCAAGTCACTTAGTCAATAAGAACCCAAGCTGAAACTGAATCAATGTATATGACTTTAAAGTACATGTCCTTTCCAATACACGGAACTTTCATACTGGTATGAGAATAAAAACCAGAAGGATTTTTATAAACAGAAGGATTCTAAGCCTTAGATTAGGAAGACATAAAATCAAAAGAAGCTTCAAGTCACTTCCTTGAAATCATTCTGATATCTCATATCTGAAATCTGATATCACTGATATCTTCCACTTAATCCTGTATATACAGAAAATTATGATAAATGTTACAAAATATCACAAAAAGTAGCCAAAGAATTTATAACAAATGCAATAATGTAACACTTTTCAGATGATAACTCAGGCAAAAGAAGCTCAAATTTCAATTTTAAAACTTTGCGTTTCTTTGAAATTGACATTAGCAGTCCAAAGGTGGCTAAGCCTGGCTCCCTGAATACTTCATTCTTCTCTTTGGTGTGTTAAGACCAATAAAAAACCCAAACCTCTAAGAAAAAACAAAGTAATACTTTTTGAATTTTTTTTTTTTTAATTTCACAGACCATAAGGAAAATCTCAAGGCAGAGTAAAAAATATTGGAAAATTAATTTTATTTTATATAGAAATCAAACTGTCCTGATCTTGATGATTGTATTGTTCTGGAACTGGTAAATAAGTGCTAACTGTGAAAATGCTGTTCAATGGTTGACCAGAAAAACTTGACAGAAGTACAAAACAATTTATTTTTTCTTCCTGAAAGAAAAAAAATCTGGTTGGACATCGTGACATAAATCTGCAGTGCCAGCACTTTCAGAGGCAAGTTAGGAGGCTTGCTGGAGACCAAGAGTTCAAGATCAGCATGGACAACATAGCAAGACGTATCTCTACAAAAACTTAAAAAAAAAAAAAAAATAGTGAGGTGTGGCAGCACCTGCTTGTAGTTCTAGATACTTGGGAGGCTGAGCCAGAAGGATCACTAACTAGAGCACAAGAGTTCAAGGTCACACTAGCTATGCTGGCACCACTGCATGCCAGCCTAGCTGACAGAGCAGGACCCTGTATCAAAATAAAAAACATTTAAAAACACTTAGTATTATTTATCTCTCTGTCTATAACTATGAAATGTAATAAATTAAAAGAAAATAAACAATAATAAAGAAAAAGAAATGATTGACCCTTTATAAATACATATATACGCTTACTACACACCTGTTAGAATGATTAAAATCTAAAGCACAGGTAATACCCGTCCTGATGAGGATGTGGAGGAATATGTGATTCAATAATCATGCTTCTTGGTATTTACCCAAATTAGCTGAAAACTTAGTTATACACCAGAACTTTCACACAAGTGTCCATAGCTTTACTCATAATTTCCAAATCTTGGAAGCAATTATATTTCCTTTAATAGATGAATGGATTAATAAACTCTTTATAGTGGAATTTTTTTAGGGCAAAAAATAAATGAACTACAGGCTATGAAAAGATATGGGAGAATCATAAATGCTTATTGCTATAGACACAAGCAAAAATAAAATTTCATCTTCATAGAGTTTAACTTCTAGTGATGAGAGACAATGAAATGTTCATGGTTAAATAGAAGGTAAAAAATTCTGTGAATAAAAACAAAGCCTGGAAGGCAAAAGAGTTAAATTAGACTCTTACTTTATGCCACATACAAAATTTGACTCAAAATGGATCAAAGATCTAAGCAAGAGATTCATACACAGTCATATATTGCTTAACTATAGGGATACATTCTGTGAAACACATCATTTGGGGATTTCAGCATTGTGAGAACATCATAGCATATACTTACACAGATCCAGATGGCATAGCCCCCATACACCTAGGATATGTGACCTATTGCTCCTAGGCTTCAAACCTGTGCAGCATGTCACTGTACTGAATGTGAGGAGCAATGGTAACACAATAATATAGTGTATAAAAATATATCTAAAAGTAGAAAATATGCAGTAAAAATATAGTTTAAAAGGTTAAATAAAATAGTATGTCTGTGCAGGGCGCTTACCATGAATAGAGTTTACAGGATTAGAAATTGCCCTGGGTGAGTGAGTAGTGAGTGGACGTGAAGCCCTAGGACATTACTACTATACAACATGGTAGGCTTTATAAACTCTGTATACTTAGGCTAAGCTAAATTATTAAAAATTTTATTTTATTTTTTAAAATAATAATAAATAATCCTTAGTCTACTGTAACTTTTTTGCTTTATAATAACACTTACATTAAAAAAAAACACGTTATGCAGCCACATAAAAATATTTTTCTTGTATCATTATTAGTTTTTTTTCTATTTTTTAATTTTTGTTTCATATTTTCAATATTTTTATTAAATCTAAGACACAGACACACAAATTAGCGTAAGCCTACACATGGTTGCAATCATCAAGTATCACCATCTTCCACCTCCATATCTTGTCTCACTGGAAGGTCTGCATCCTCTGTCATATCAATGCCACCTTCTAGAATACCTCCCAAAGTATTTGCTTAAGGCTGTTTTACAGTTAACTTTTTTTTTTAAGTGGAAGTAGCACACTTTAAAAATAACAATAGAATGTATGGTAAATATACATAAAACAGCAACATAGTCATTTATTGTCATTATCAAGTATTATGACTGTGCATCATTGTACATGCTACACTTTTATATGGCTGGCAGCACAGTAGGTTCATTCACATTATCATCACCACAAATATGTAATGTGTTGACATCTACAATGTCAGTATGCAATAGAATTTTTCAACTCCATTATAATTTTATGGGAACATTGTATATGCTGCTCATTGTTGGCTGAAAGGTCATTATGGGGTGCATAACTGAATATGCAATGGAAAACTGTGATTGGAATAAACACAAAAGGGAAAAAAATCAGGGATTGGATTGGTTTTGAATATATTAAGTTTGAGATATCTTGTAAATATTCTATTTAAGACAGATGTCAAGTCTGGGGGAATTGAACATAAGATTTATCAATATGGAGGTCATTGGTGACCTTAGTATGTTTCCGTAAAGTTTGGGGAACACAAGATTAATTGAAGTAGGTTTAAAAGATATGTGAAGAGGGGAACTTTTGCTTCTGGTGAAGATGAAGTAACAAGGAATGGATTAACCTTCAATTTAAACAATTAAGAACTTTACAAATGCATTTCTAAAAATGGCTCACAAGACATTTGGCAGAAGGCAATAAAGGAAAGTGAACCCTGAGGAACGTGTTTTCAATTTTACTACCTGAAGAAAGTTACAAGGTGGTGTTGCAAAGAATGGGAACCCTGGTAAGGTCTGCTGTCTTTGTGAGTTGAGGAAAAGGGCTGGAGGTCTGTGGGACTAAGTAAGTGGGAGCTAATGTGAATACAGTACACAGTAAACAGGACCAAAGATGAGAAAACCTCACTGTGCCGAACTTCAGAATTTTTTTTTGTTTTTTTTGTTTTTTTTATTGTTTATTGGGGACTTTTTTATTGTTTTTATTGTTTATTGGGGGTTCATTGAGAGGACAAATAACAAGGTTACATTTATTCCATTGGTTAGGTAAAGTCCCTTTTATAATTGTGTCCTGTCCCCCAAAAGGTGTGTCACATGCTATGATCCCCCAACCCTCTTCATTCTCTCTATTTTCCCTTCCCCCACCCCACCTCTACTGTGTACTAGGTCATTAATAGTTCTCATATCAGAATTGAGTACATAGGATTCCTACTTCTCCATTACTGTGATGCTTTAGTAAGAATAATGTGTTCCACTTCCATCCAGGTAAGGTAAAGTTTCCATCTTTTTTAGTAGCTGGATAGTATTCCATGGTGTACATATACCACAGCTTATTAATCCATTCCCGGGTTGATGGGTATGGAGGCCCTTCCCACATTTTGGTGATTGTAAATTGAGCTGCAATAAACAGTCTAGTGTAACTATAATTATGATAAAAGGATTTTTTCCTTCTGGGTAGATGCCCAGTAACGGGATTACAGTATCAAATGGGAGATCTAGCTTGAGTGCTTTGAGTGTTCTCCATACTTCCTTCCAAAAAAGTTGAATTAGTTTTGCAGTCCCACCAGCAGTGTAAGTGTTCCCTTCTCTCCACATCCATGTCAGCATCTGCAATTTTGAGATTTTATGAGGTGGGCCATTCTCACTAGGGTTAGATAATATTTCAGGGTGGTTTTGATTTGCATTTCTCTAATAATTAGGGACAATGAGCATTTTTTTTTCATATGTTTGTTAACCATTCATCTGTCTTCTATAGAGAAGTTTCGATTCATCTCTCTTGTCCATTGATACAAGTGATTGTTGGCTTTTTTTATATTGATTAATTTGAGTTCTCTTTAGATCCTAGTTTCAAGCTTTTGTCTGATTCAAAATATGCAAATACCCTTATCCATTGTGTAGGTTGTCTCTTTGCTTTGGTCATTGTCTCCTTAGCTATACAAGAAGCTTTTCAGTTTAATTAAGTCTCATGTATTTATTTTTGTTGTTGTTGCAATTGCCAGGAAAGTCTTCTTCAAAAAGTCTTTCCCCAGGCTGATGTCTTTAAGTGTTTTTCCCATGCTTTCTTTGAGAATTTTTATCATTTCATGCCTTAAATTTAGATCTTTTATCCATCTTGAATCAATATTTCAGTCTTTTACATATGGATATACAGTTCTCTAAGCACCATTTATTAAAAAGGGATTCTTTCCAAGCAGCTCATGTGGCTCAAAGGAGTAGGGCACCAGCCCCATATACTGGAGGTGGTGGGTTAAAACCCAGCCCTGGCCAAAAACTGCAAAAAAAAAAGGGGGGGATTCTTTCCCCCAGTGTATGTTCTTGTTTGGTTTATTGAAGATTAGGTGGCTGTAAGATGGTAGTTTCAAAAATAATTCTTTGTTTTGTATGGAAACAGTGAACACTTAGTTTAGCCTTAGTATAGCTAAGACAATTCTTAGTAATAAAAACAAAGCTGGGGCATTAGTCTACGAGACTTTTAGGCTGTACTACAAGCCGATGCTGTCCAAAACAGCATGGTATTGGTACAAAAACAGCAACATAGACATCTGGAACTGAATGGAAAACAAGGAGAAGTTTAGAAATCGTTAGAGTGTCCTCAGCACGTGCCTGTGAGGTCACTAGTTAAAACCAGGTATTCTAATCCTAAAAAGATTAAAGAAAGTAGGACCCAGGAAAAAAAGGTTGATAGTAATTTCATTCTCATGACAGAAATGGGAAATCCTATAAGAAATCTTATAAGAAACCTAAAAAAGGAGCATTACTGTTTGCCTACAAAATGGGGCAAGAGAAGAACAGGAACAAATACTATTATGGTACTATTCCAAAATTGGAAAGTATCCTGTAAGAGGATAAAACTCTTTCCAAGTAATGTGGGTGAGTCGCAGGAAAAAGTTCAAAAACATGTTTAAAAATACAAAAATACAAGCACCCAATAAGGTAAATTGTGTAATGTGTGTCATCCGATCAAAAGCCCAAGGCAATCAATGAAGTAAAAAAATATAAATTAAAATGAAGAGAATAATTAATAAGTCAAAAGTATTCAGAAATGAAATAGAAGATATAATAAGTAGATAAGGATACTCAGTTATTATGACAATATTCCACACATTGAAGAAACCATAAAAAAATGAACATGTTAGTGAGAGACATGGAAGACATTTTAAAGACCCAAATGGAATGTCTGAAGATGAAAGTAACAATGAGATGAAAAACACACTGGACAGGTTTATATGCCGTAAAATATAGAAGGAAAAAAAGCTAGCAAATTCGAAGAACTAAGAATAGAAACTTTACAAAATGAAAGACAAGGGGAAATTAAAAAAAGGAAAAACAATATTACTGAACTCTGGGACAACTTCAAATAGCCCAATGTAAATGTTGTTGAAGTTCCCAGAAAGACAGAAGAGAAAAAAGACAAAAATTACTTGAAGAAAATTTTCCTAATTTGATATATATATAAGAAGCTTGAGGAACTTAATTATGTCAATTATGAAGAAAACTTCCTCCAAGACACACCACAGTAGACTTGCTTGAAATCAGTGACAAATAGAAAATATTAAAAACAACAGAGGAAAAAGACATTTTTGTTACATACAGAGAAACCAGCACATTAATTGCCAGTAAAAAGCCAAACTTACAGTGTAAGTGAAGAAATAGTATATTGTACAAAGATAGACTGTGAGAAAGATTTATTCCACATACCCTGAAGAAACCACTATAATAACACAAAAAAGGCTAACACAAATAAGCTTACAAAGGAGATAAAATCGTATCCTAAAAATCTCATTTTATCCAAAGGAAAACAGAAAAAAAGAAGAAATAGATAATGAAGAACAAATGGGACAAATAGAACACAAGTAGCAAGACAGTAGATTTAAATCTTAAAAGAGTTTGTTGATTTGGATAAAAATGCATGATCTGGGGATCTAGTGAAGTGTGGCTCATGCCTGTAATCCTAGCTCTTTGCAAGGCTGAGGCAGTAGATTTGCTTGAGGCTAGGAGTTCGAGACCAACCTGAGCAGATTATTTACATTAATTATATCAAATAAGTGTCCAGAACATAGACTCCTAGATACAGAAGAGGATCAATTCACAATTATAAAGCAATTAGCTTATCAGAAGAATTTAACAATCACAAATGTATGTACATGTAAAGCAAAAGTCTCAAAATATTGATACAATAACAGGAGAAATAGATAAAACCACAAGTAAAGTAGGTGGCTTTAACACCTCTCTCAATATTCACAATAATTAGACAGAAATTACTTAAGGAAATAGAAGTTTTGAACAGTTACAACCAATCACCAACTTGACCTTAAGTGCCATTTATGGACTATTCCATGCAATAGCAGAATACACATTATTTCAAGCGTACACAAAATATATACCCAGACATATTTAATATAAAACAAATTTCAGTACATTTAAAAGGTTTTGATTTTCTCTATCATCAAATTACAACAGAAATCAATAATAGGAGGCTCAGCACCCGTAGCTCAAGCAGCTAAGGTGACAACCATATACACCAGAGCTTGCAGGTTCGAATCCAATGCCAAACAACAATGACAACTACAACCAAAAAATGGCCAGGCATTGTGGCAGGCACCTGTAGCCCCCGCTACTTGGGACGCTGAGGCCAGATAATCGCTTAAACCCAGGAGTGGGAGGTTGCTGTGAGCTGTGATGCCACAGCACTCGACCCAGGGTGACAACTTGAGGCTCTGTCTCCAAAAAAAGAAATCAACAACAGAAAAGTTTCTGGAAAATTTCCAAATATTTGTAAATTAAATAACACACTTAAATTACCCATGGGATAAAAAAGAAGCCAAAAAGAAAATTAGAAATCACTATTAATGGAATGAAAACACAGGATAGCAAAATTTGTTGGATGAAATTGAAGCAGAACTTAGGGGGAAATTTACAACTATAATGGCTACATTCAAAAAGAAGAAAGGTCTTAAATCAGTGACCTCAATCTCTACCTTAGAAATTAAAATAAGAACAGCAAATGCAGCCCAAGCTTTAAATATGAAGGGAAGAAAAGATAGGGAAGAAGGGATATCAAAAAGATTAAAGTGGAAATTAGTGAAATAGAAATTGAAAAAAAAAATTAAATGTAGTTCTTCATTAAGATATATGAAACTGATGGATTTGTAGCTAAACTGATAAAAAAGAAAAAAATGACATAAATTTTTAATGTCAAGAATGAGAGCAGAGACTAAATCTAAAATAAGTATCAGCGATTATCATAAACAACTTTATACCAATAAATTTGAAATCATAGATTAAATAAATTTCTTTTTTTTATTGAGCCATATACAAATCTCAATTTATTTAATTCTTTTTTTAATTTTTTTATTTATTTATTTATTTATTTTTTTTAAATCATAGCTGTGTACATTAGTTTGACGGACACAAACTACCAAAGTTTACTTTAAAAGATCCCATATATACTCCTAATAGCCCTGCAGTGAAATTATATTTGTAGTTAAAATTTTTTTCACAAAGACATCTCCAGGCTCAGATGCCTTCACTATTGAATTCTACCAAATAATTGAGGAAATAATAATAATAATAATTCTATATGCACAAAAAAAATTTAGATCCATACCTCATACCACCACATTTAACTTAAACATAGACTTAAATGTAAATTGTAAAACTACAGAACTTCTAGGAGATAATCTTTATGGCCTTGGTTTGGGCAAGGAGTTCCTAGATACAATATCAAAAGTATAGTTCATAAAAGAAAAAAAATACTGATAAATTGGTTTTCATGAAAACTTAATAATACTCATAAAAAGACACTATTAAGAAAATGAGATCTGCTACTGACTGGGAAATTATATGTCCATTAATATAACTGATAAAAGACTTTGCTTTAGAATATGTAAAGAACTATCAAGATTTAAAAATAAAAATATACAGAACAACTTAAAAATGGGCACAATATTTGCATTTCACCATAGAAGATATATGGATAGCAAATAAGTGCATGTTTAAAATAAAAGCTTAGCATCCTTAGCCTTTATGGAAATGGATATTTTTAAAAATCCAATGAGATGCTACTTTATACCCATTTAGAATATCTAAAATAATAAAAACTGACTAGACCAAGTCTTTGTGAGAATGAGTAGCAACTGGAACTCTCAAAAATTACCAGTGCAAATACAAAGTGTTATAAACACTTCGGTAAACCACTTGGTGTTTTCTCTATTTTTAGTAGGGACAATGTCTTGCTGTTACTCGGGTTGGTCTCCAACCCCTGAGTTCAGGTGACCCACCTCCTTAATCCTCTCAGAGTGCTAGGATCACAGGCATGAGCAGCCACCCTTGGCTCACTTGCTGTTTTTTTTAAAGTAGATATTTGTCAACCATATGAGACAGTCATTTCTCTCTTTTATCCAAGATATTTGAAAACAAATCAAAACTAATACTCATAGAAATGTTCATAGCAACTCTATCTATAATTGTTGAACCTAGAAACAATGCAAATAAATTGTGGTGCATCTATACAATGAACTACTACTCACCTAAATTATTGATATACCTAATGCTATGGTCTAAATGTTTGTGTCTCTCCAAACATTAAATGCAGAAACTAGCGTGATAATATTAGGAGGTGAGGCCTGATGAGGTCATGAGGGTGGAGCCTTCATGCATGAGATTAGTGTCATTCTAAAAGAAATCCCAGAAGCTGCCTTGTACTTCTACCATGTGAGGACACAGCAGGAAGGTATCTTCTATGAATGAGAAGACAAGTCTTTGCCAGGCACGAAACCTGCCTGCATTTTGCTCTTGGACTTGCCAAAGTCCAGAACTCTGAAAAACAAAATTCTGTTGCTTATAAGCTATGCAGAGTATATTGGTTTGTTATAACAGCCTGAATGGACAAAGGCACCCAACAACCTGGATGAACAAATAACTAAATAAAGAAGCATTAAAAATAGAGAAATTGAAGCCAGTTCAAATAGAAACCCCATCAATAATTTTGCTATAAATAATTAAAATAAGGTTATATTGCTGAAACCAAAAATTAAAAAGTAAAAAAAAAAATAGAGCAAGAGAAAGAGAGGACTTTTGCTGTAAAGATAACTGGATAACTGGAGGAGTTGTCTCAGGGAGAAGTGAAGATCAAGAGATTTTTATTTTTAAGGTGGAAGAGAAAAATCTCTGATGGATGCATGACATTATGAAATAATCTGTAGGGAAAAATGTTAATGCAGAAGTAAGAGGGTAGGATTTTTGGAACAAGTAGAGCAATTGGCTTTAAATAAGATAAAGAATTAATCCCTTGCCAAAGAAGGTTAGATAGAGCATATGAGCATTTTTGCTAGTAGATAGGTAGAACCAATAGCTGGAGATTATTTAAAAATCTCTTATTAGTTTTGAATTTTCTCACAGCAGGAAAGACAGTCATCAGGGGAGAGTGAAAAATGAAGAGAGAGAAAAGAGTGGTGTCAGATTAAATATGAAACTTTGTCAAGCATAGGAGGCAAGGAAGTTGAGGGCGAATGCAGGGAATGAATATAATTATTGGCTAAAAATGTAAACTGGTAAAGAAAGGAAGAGGAGAAAAGAATGAAAGAAAATGAAGATTCAGTAGAATCAGCTGAAGGGGCAGAGGAGTAGAAAGAACTGGTTGATTTATGATGCTAGAAAGAGGGAGATTAAAAGACAAAAATGATTGTCAGAACGAGGTTTAAGATTGAGATTAGATAGGATAAACAACAAGTTCAAGGAACTAAGAAGCCAATGGTTTGGAAGAGTCAGCTATGTGAACACCAAAATTGCTAAGATGTGATTTTAGAGGGACAGGAAATCAGAAGCAAAACTTTAAAGGCACAGGATAGAGTTAGAGTGGAGAGGGGAAATTTTTTTCCAGTGGTAGATATATGATTGCAACAAAGAAAGTAATAGATATTACAGTCTAGTACATGAAAATCAAAGTTGTGGAGTCTTAGGAAAGAGGAAGGAAGAATGGTGTAGAAACAGCAATTCAGATCAAAAAAGGATGTAAATGTAGAGAGTTTTTCCCCCTCAGGAGTGTACTGTGTGTTCCAGAGGACTCAGTGGTAGGCTTTTAGCAGTCAAAGGTGGCAAAGAGACAGAGAACTGTGAATGTGTACAGTCTTCAGTAACATTGAGTATGGGAGACAAGTATGACCAGGAAACTGGATTCTCATAGTCAATGGCACAACCAGTATAAAGGCTTGCTGGTATTATTTCTGGTAGAGAGCTGAGGCAAGGCTATGATTGTTATAGAAAAATTTAAGATCAGTGTAGACCAGGGGACTCATCGCTCTTCTTGTAATAGAAAAATTAGTGACCTAGAAAGGATCAATCTTATATTGAAGTGACTGTCCTTGATTCCTGTGGATGGAGGCTTAGAGGTCTAAAGAGGAGATGTCTGATCGAATACCACAAACTGTTTAATTTATAAGGAAAAGAAAGTTATTCAGCTCATGTTTCTGGAACTGAGAAGTCCAAGAGCATGGCACTGGCATCTGGCAAGGGCCATCCCATGGCAGGAGGGCAGAAGGCAGAAAGTCAAGAAAGTTCATTTAAGAGAGAGCTGCTTTTGTACAAGTCACTCCTGCAGTAACTAAAACCTTCCACAATAAAGGCATTAATCCATTCATGAGGGGAGCCTTCATGACCCAATTGACTCCCAAAGACCCCACCTCTCAGTACTAACACAATGGTAACCAAGTTTTTAACACATGAACTTTTGGGAGACACATTCAAACCATAACAGAGACCTTCCAACTGTTAGTCTACAGGCCTTCTTCTCGACTACTCCAGTTACGATTAATTTCCCTGCTCAGTGATTTTAACACCATTGTATGAATATGTAATAGACTACATGGTTATTTTTCTAAAATGATCTTCACTGACCAAGTGGTAGACCAAGGATTTTAGCAAGGATCTTTCAGTTCCACTTAACTTCTGGGAAGTAACTTAAACGTTTTCTAAAATTTGTATTCTTTTCTCATTATAGAATATTTTTCTCCATGCTAAGGCAATAATTCTATTATCTTTTACTTAATGCTTAAAATATGATCATTCAAATTCAATGACTATTCAAGATGAAATTCTGAGCTGACTGACATCCTCTCAAGATACACTAGAATTGGGTAGAATCAAAGACCAAATTGGTGCATCATTTTACTTCCTATCTAACCTCCTCATCTCCACTGAATGGAGTATAATTTTATGAATATAAATGAATTGTAAAGATATAACAACTTGAACCTGAGAATAAGGATGAAAAAACATTTATTTAATTCAATGATAATATTACCACCAACATATTTGTGTAGCACATAGCAATTTACACTGTAATTTCATGTTTGATTCTCCCACAATACTGGGCATATGTTATTGTCACTACTTTGTCAATAAGAGGTTTCAAAGACATTAAGGACACATGGCTGGACTGTTTTGAAATTTAAGTTTTCTCATTGCATTGTACATTCTATTTCAGAATAATCAATAAATTAAAAGTACAGCATGAACTCATGAGTCTTTTAACTTACAGAGTATCTCTGTACACATTTGCAAAAGACAATGTTGAGAATTGGTTTCCCTGAATCTGCCACAGTTTATGTAATATGTAATACAATGTAATTTAATTATTGGCTTTTCTTTTGACTTAAGAGAGCCAGCTTTATAATATACACTCACACATGCTTGCTCTCTCTCCACTCCCTATGATTAGTGTCTGCCCAATTAATACTTTTTGTTATGTTTATTTGTGCCAACTATATTCTGTTATTTTTATATTAAAGTGTAAGTCATGAATGTGAAAAAACAGAAGCATTCTGTCTTTTAATGCCTCTAGAAATTCATTTAAAAATCTCAGGGGTGACTAATTTGGCTCACCACACTGAAATCATAATGCTGGTCATATGTGTCTCAGAGGGAAAATACAATCTTTTAAATGTTGACATGGAATTTGCATATAGACAGTGTTTGGATACTAAATATAGTTAATGGTGTTTCATGAATACATTCCCACTTCACTTTATTTATGGCAAGAATATGATTATTCTTGCACTAATTGAACATACAAGAAAATGGCTAGTCTCTCTTTTTTATTTTTATGTTTCTACAAATGGTGGAGAAATATATTAAATATATTTATCAATGTATTAGATAAAAATAAAATAAAATTCCACAATGAAAATGTCTGCCTTTATCTTGATGTAAGAGTTTCTAACATATTCCTGTTATATGCTTTGAGAACATGATGTCTTTGTGAAATCTTAAGAAAAGTATCATAAAGAAGTATGTGGTAACAGCCCACAAAGAACAGACACAGATTCAATAGGAGTGCCGCATCATGGCTTTTCATTTTTTCATAACATTCTACAACGAATTCATTTGTTCTTAAGTAATGGGAAAGTTTGATGAATAGGAATTTAAAACTCATTACAACTTGAATATTTGGGAGATAGATTAATATGTAAACAATTGCTAAATCGGGGAGATAGTTATGACGGAATTTGGGTTCTCAGGGAGAGGAATAAATGCAAATTATATCATCTCTTGATTTTATTAACTTCATTTAAATCCAAAAGAGATTCACAATCCCACCAAAATATTACTTGGATAGTACAAATGTATGGGATTTACACTTTCTCAAATATTCTTTTTTGGGAGCAGTATCAGAAACCATAGCATTGCATTTCAACCTGCTAGGAGAGTGTTACGGGGTCTTTGACAGCCTATACACTTGGATATGTTATTCATACAGAAAAAAATATTAATCTTGCTCCTTATTTGGGTATGTTGTCCTTTTTCTAACGCTCTTCTGACTTCTTTCCACACTTCTTAACTTGGCCACCTTAAAATAAATTTAATAGAATGAGTTGTAATTCCTCCTGGGATGACGAGTTTATAATATCAGGGTCCAGCAGAAATAGCATCCTTTTGTGCTTGAGTGTGATATTGTTATGTTACAGAATTACATCCTATGATTTTATAATAAAAGATTGGTATATATTACCAGCTCATAAAAAGGGGGACATTATTTATGCATGTAATTCTGTAACATAACAATATCACACTCAAATACAAAAGGGCGTTACTTCTTCTGGACCCTGTACACATAACTAACCACCCACAAGGAGGGATATGACGTCTGCTGTTTAGCAACAAGCCAAAGATAATAAAATCATTAACTCTGTCAATATAAATGCTAATAGAAAAGGAAAATTGGATTCATGCCTGGTATCACATTTTCTCTGATAGGAAATTAGAAAAGAGAAATTGAATCTGACAGATCTCAGCATTTAGAGACCAACATCAGAATTGTTAGCATGAAGTACGCAATAAATGGCAGAATGCTTCTTAATTAAATTGTGCTTTTGTTAGGCCAGAATGAATAGCTTCTGCCTGGCCAACCAAGTGATCCACAGACTCTCAGAGGGACCCTTAAAAAATATAGTGCAAAATAAAAGCCATAATGTTAGCAAAAATCAAGTTGACAAGCCTGCACTAATTATCTTTGGTATTACAACACTGCTAATGGAGCTGCAGTCTGAACGATAATAGAGGTGAACTCATTAGCAGTGCCTTGAACTAATGTTTGTAAGAGGAGCATTTATTGTCTGCTAGACTTTACATAGCTCAACATTTTACATTAGCATATTAAATCGGGCTATAACTTGATTTGTGAGCATTTTGTTAACCTCTTGGTATAAATGACTTCATTTGAGGAAAAACAAATTTAACTAAATTGAAGAGTATATAAATCTTCATTGAAGGTCAAAGATCAAGGAATTGTTAAGTAAATCATATTTAAATTTTTTTCACTTTTGAGAAAAAAAAATTGAAAGTATATTCAAAGTCAGCTTTGAAAAATTCCCATTAATGATTACTTACATAAATGAAAAAATAATCTGTAATAGACATAGGGGTATATTTTAGCTTTTCCTGGAGTTTGATTATTTTCAGCAAAATTTAACCTTATTTTAGTAATAAAATAGAAATTGTTTCTATAGTTTTATAATAAAAAAAAATGCATGACCTATATGTTTGAAAAATAACAGTGGAATAATCATTGTGACCAGGTTTTTGTCAGTCTCTTTGGTTTAATTTAGTTTTGTTTGCTTGCTTATTTGTTGTAAGAGACTAATTAGGGGACATAACCTTTTTCATTTCTATCTGTCAATACCGATTTCAGTTCCTCCCTTCCTTTACTATGTCCATCCTCCGTCAGCACATACATACAAGATTAGGAATCTGTGCGAAGGTCCAAGGAACCTCATCACTTTTGAACAACCACTGTTTGCAGTGACTCTATAATCACCCCCATTGTTTTATTTTACAAATACTTAATGCGTAGTGCTCTCTCTACTTTCCTATAGTACAGAAATTTTTATTCAGCGAATTCTTATTGTACTCAAACTATTTTTAACTAAGTAAATAAATCAGTGAGTTTTCTGTATCTCAATTTCATTTCAATGTCAATCTTTCTGTGAAAAATATTTAACTATAAAGAGGTTCATGTTATCAAATGCTCCAGAATGAAGAAACACGTATTTACAGCTCTTACCTTAAACATACTATTCTCTAAGTTCTATTTCTTTCTCATGAAGAAAATTAATGTGTATTTTTTACAAATAATATAATGCATACTACCTGGATATAAAAGGAAATTAGCTATAATAGTAAAGTTATTATGCTTCCTTAAAAATTGTCATAGTCATATTATTGAAATAATTATTTCATATCCATTTCAACCACATCATTTTTTCCTCTAGCCATTTAATATCTAAGACAACTGCTAAAATATCACCATATCAACAATCAAAACAAGTATTATTAATACACAGGTTCATGTAAAAGATAACGCATAAATTTAACAGTTACATTTCAGAGCACTACATGTATATCTTTATAATAAATGTGCACCCAATTCTCATGTATGTTATAGCTAGGACACTTGAACTTAAGAATCGTATAGATGGGTAGTCATAAATTTAAGAACAGAAAGTGGAATTGGCACAGTCATGTGTCTTTTAAAAATGGGGCTATGTTCCGAGAAATGCATTATTAGACAATTTCCTTGTTGTATGAATACGATTCGGTCTACTTACACTGTAAGTAGTTTAGAACACTACATCCTAATTTATATGGTATAGCCTAATGCTCCTAGGCTGCAAATCTTTATGGCATGTTACTATACTCAATACTGGAGGGAATTATAACACAATTGTAAGTATTTGTGTATCTAAATGCACCTAAATATAGAAAAAAACAGTAAAATTACAGAATTACAGTCTGTAGGACCTCCATCATATATGCTGCCTGGTGTTGACTGTAAGGTCCTTATGTAGCACATAACTTTAGAGCCACAGTTTTACAAAATCTGAATTGAAAGAAATAGGAAATGAAGAAAGAAAAGACACATGACTTCTCCCTAGTTAGGAAAATTCTAATAATCTTAGAATTGGAGTAGAGTTTTAGGATGTGGATCTAGGAGAATATTGACCTTGGAACAAAGCATTACGTTACCTCGTGCACAGTTACTACTCCACACCTAGGAAAAGGCAGACAACTGAGTCCAGATTAGACTATTGACTTGGCATACGACCTTGATGCACTCTGAGAGAGACACCGTGTTTTTGTCTTACCTAAAAGAATATATCTGTCTGCTATGAGAGTGTTTAAAAGACCTCAATAATATCGCCATTCACATAGATCACAAAAATATTTCAAGTGATTCATTTCTCCTACAAATGGATTGCTTTATGGTAGTTTTATTTAGTAAGTTCTATTGTTGTTTTTTAAATTTCTTCTTATGTATTTCAAGCTCCTTAGTTGGCATTTGATGCTCAGATAAATTAGAAATCACACTTTATGGAATATTGTTATAGAACATATGCATGCACACTCCCTCTCTCAAACTTCCCTTCACCTTTTTCCAGAAGAAAAAAAAATGTAAATGTGGGGTACCTCTGTCTTAGTCCACATCTAAGTAAATTGGTAAAAATGAAACAGTAAGAACAAAAGGCAGTAACTTCCTTCTAAAATAAAACAAAAGCCTAACAGAAACTTCAAGTCATGTAAATAAAAGTATTTCATTTTGCCAGTGTACCTAGAGTTCCACTTTTAATTATCTCATATGATTGAAGGAAAACACTGAAATTGAAACTACCCAATGTGGTTGCCGTATAGATTTATGCAAAATAACTAAAGTGTTGGAAGACACGGCTTGCATTATGAATGTCAATGAGCAACCAAGATGTTCTTATTTCAGTAAATAAAATTAAATTACCAAACATTTTCAGGATTTTGCACAAGCAAAAGAAACTTGAGTCACTTTTTTTGTTCTAAAGTTTTAATAATTACTAAACTAAGACATAAATGGTTATCATTTGATGATACCTAAGAAACTGCATAGATATTTTCCAGAAAATTTCCCCTTGTCTAAGTATTCACTACTTGTGCTCATTCGTTTACTTTTGTTTGTTTGCTTGCTTGCTTATACAGGAAACACAGAGCCTCATTTTTACTAGTGGGGAAGAAAAGTCTAAGGACAATAAAGTAGAAGATGCTGTCGCAGACAGAGAGCCTCCAGACTGAGCTGCAGGCCTGACACCGTGAAGGAGAAAGCAACAAAAGGAGGGTGGGCAGGAGGAGCAGAATGCAGGTTTTGGGTTTTTTTTTTTAATATTCTCTGACCCAGTTTTGAGGTCCTGGCTAGAAGCAGGCCAGTGCCCTTTCTCAAACATCTAATTATGTCCATATTTTGACCATTTCCCTTCTTGTCTTCACTCTGGAGGCCACTATGCAAGTTTCCTAACTGCGCCAGAGCCCAAGTACCAGGCAACTGAAGACAGCTCTTATGCCTCGAAGCCCACAAAAGTATTCAAATTAGCCATTTTACAGGGATGGGTGACTAGCTAAGTCATCGTTCTTGTCAAATGTAAACTATCCCTACACTTCCAGTTTGCTATTATTACCCAGTTTTCTATACCATTGTGACTCCCACAATCCTAGCTGCACGCTTCACAAAAAAATGACAACCATCTACTACAGGGACACACAGATGTTAGACTAATCTGCACAAAATTACTGAGACTAGTACCAGCATGGAGTAAGTGGATTTGTGATTAAAATTGGCCATCCGTCTGAAAGAAAAAAGTGATAGTCTATTTCTGCAGTGGAGTTTCCCCTTCTCTCTTTATAGCTAGCATCAAAAAATATACATATTCCCAATTGCCACTGGTAGAGAATTATCGAACCTAAACAGACCCAGCATCAGGATGAAGCCTGTGCTCTGTGGGTGGCAGAACGGCCACCACACCATGCCACAGCGAGAGCTTGTCTGCCCCTTGCACTTTCAGTCTGTAGTCAGAGACTGGGTCTCTTGCTGTCCTTTATAGCAGTAAGTGGCCTGCAGAATTTAATATTTAACAATTTGCTGATGCAGGAATGTGCTTTTATGTACCTACACAAGGCAATAATAGCACAATATGCAAAGTACTATATTCAGGGAGGGTTCGACAAAGCTCATTCATGTTGGCGTTTTTTGCCTTTCAACAAATGCAGTTCAACCAGCTCTCTTTGTCCTGTGTGGATAGAGGAGCGAACAGCAATGAAGTACATTAGAGACAATGTTCATAAAGAAATCTGATCTAGCAGGTTCTCTTCTCACCCCTGCAAATATTGGCATTGTCAGACATTGCAGTTTTAATAAACGCAAGATTCTGCTTGAAGTTGATTATCTGCTTTACACTTGAAAAGTGTATCGATCACTTGACTTGAATTAATGATGCAAGTTTCTTAATTGGACAATCACGATCAGGAAACTGGATAAATGTTCAAACAGAAGAGCTTCTGTTTTATTGACTACTTCCTAGGCACCAATGAGATTATCATTTAGGGTAATTTTGCTTCTGCTACTAACTGAATATTATGATTGTACAATATTGACTTTTCTTAATGATAAAATGCGATTGAATTATTAAAACTCATTTTAATGACTTGGATTTGCCATGTAGTTTATTGCAGATAGTCTTGATTATTTTAAGAAGCTATATTTTTGTTGTATTTACAGAAACCTTTGTTTTCGACCTGGGGTGGTCTGTACTGCCTTGGCCTTTTTTCTTAAAATTAAGACATTTAAACTTAAACTATAAAAGATAGTGAATTTCAAACCTTTGGACCTTCTCTAAATGTGCAATTTCTAAAATTTTCTGAAAACTGTGATTGGCTCGCTCCAAGGTGCTAATGATCATGGAGGGGAAAATGCATATGTGGAAATTAGAGAGCATGCTATTGAGAACGGTGGTTTCCCTGGAATTTCTCCTTCTCCTTCTCTTTCTCTTCTCTTTTATCTTTTTTATAATCTATACCACTCCTGATGACATATGCATTTTCAAAATGTCTCATCTCATTTGATATCTCAATTTGAGGCAGGTGTTATTTTCCATGTCTTATAAATAAAAGTATTGAATCTCAAGTAATTTCATATTTCCTTTACGTCAAGAGTTACTACATGGCAGACTTGAAATTAGAGTGTACGGCTTTTTCCTCCTTAGAGTGCTTCATGGTCTGATCCAAATTCTTTTCATCTAACTATAAGTTGGTTTGAAAATTATTAGTGTGTCAGCTTGTATATGTGTAACATGTGCAGTATATATATATATTATATATATATATGATGCATTTAGAAGTAAATATTGTTATTATCTTTCCTACTTGTTTTTTTCCCCCAACCTATCTGAATGGGTATTCTTTAGTGAAGGCTTTTCTTATACTCAGCATTTACTTCCAGATGTGATTTAAAGTGGATAGAAATAGAGTTTTCATGTCACTTCTTTTAAGAAAGAGCTAACAATATAAAGTTTCTAAAAGGAAGGCCTTCACCAAGTGATAAATTTTTTAATTAATTTTCTTTTTTTTTTTTTTTTTTCGTTTCTAATACAGTCATACCTGCAATCTGGCAGAGAAGAAGAAATGAGAATCTGGCTTAAATTCTAGTATCCTAGAGTCTAGCACATGTTCTCACAGCATAGGGTAGACTGAAAATTAGTTCATTATTTATTTTCCACGTGCTTCCTGGAAAGCTAAACTATCAATGGGAGTTCTGGCCTGCTGTAATTGCTTTATATGCACGACTGTTCTCTAGGTCATGAATATGCTTATTAAACACCAGCTCATCGAATCGCATATATCCTTTCTCTGGGCTCATGATGGGGACCACCCATCCACTCATCATGCTGAGTTCTTTCCAGAAGCAAATAGGTAGTTTACAAACTCCAGTTTCAGTCCAAAGCCTTTGTACTCAGTCAGTTAAACTAAATGGGATAAAAAGAAGCCACAAATAAATTATTAGTATTATTCAGTCTCCAGTTGAGAAAGAGATAAGGTATTTTCTGAAGGATCTGTTACAAATTGTAATTTCCAGAGGTGACTACAGACAGGATCAAGACCACTCTTATTCTATAAACTCTACAAATTAAAATTGTAAATATGAACAAATAGCATTCCCCCCTTTGACAATGTATAATATAAGAAGAAAAGAAACACAGATTCTCTCAATTCAGAGAAAATTTGAACCATCCTCTGGTTCCTTTTGTCAAATGTATCATCTTTATATTATCTGCAATAAAATTTCACCAGGGACAGATTTATTAATTTCTTCTGCAAATGTTTCAATAAGACTTTAAGAGTGCTTAAATGTTGAATATATAAATAATAACACATTAATGAAAGGACTATTGTCTTTAATATAAAATAATATTTATTTTTATATAAAAGCCAAAATCATCTTATAATTGAAAATGCATGTTGTGATCTTATTTATTATATTACTTGTATATGTTATAAAGCAGATAATACTTCCATTTTATTATTATTTTTTCACCAAAAAGCTTTTTGTGCTGCTCTGTTCAGAGATTTCTTGAGATTAATCACTGATTAAAACAAAGATCCTTCCTTCCTTCATAAGATATTCATGTAGAGTAGCACCTGTACGTGAGATAAATCTAATAAATCATATGTTATCAGAAAGATGATATGCTTGGCCATAGGCTTGTCACTGCCCCTATGGAGACATAAATAGGATATTTTCATTGGATGATATTGAAGAGTTGGAATAGATAATGAGAATGGCATTAAGTGCCTTTCAGAAGCAGCAAAAGAAAGATCATACAACATCATTGTGTCAAGAATTTGGGGACTCAAAAACTACTGGAAATCCAGGGCTCTTTGACAGGACTTCCTAAATAGTAGAATTATCAACATATGTACCATGTGTATGTTGTCCTGTGTCATCGCTTGACCATTCCAGCTGATGTGAAAGTGGCCACCTCTTCAGAATTCCTCAAGCCTGGACCTATGCACTGTTTTTGCTGTGCCTGTGAATTTAATTAATTGAGTCTCGGAATTTTTCTTCCACCATCCTCAAACCCAATCCCACTCTTCTTAAACCTTGTGCATAGGACACTGAGTTAGTCCCTCCTCCAAATCTAATGATTTAAAGAAGATGTTTAGAAATTTTCTTGTTTCAGCTTTCCTATTTCTTTGATTTGCTTTCTTTTCTTTTTATTTCTGCACCTCAACTACCTTCCTAATGTGCCCCCAAAGTATAATTATTTTTTACATTAGAAATTATCTATGTTTGAGTCTTATATTCTATTTGTCTTTCATGTTCTTTAAAGAATTAGGTTACATTAACTGTAGATAAAAGTTTATACAAAGATCATTGAAATGTGATGCTTACCAGGGTGCCTGAGGCTCAAAGGAGTAGGGTGCCAACCCCATATGCAGGAGGTGGTGGGTTCAAACACAGCCCTGGCCAAAAACTGCAAAATAATAATAATAATAATAATAAAAGAAAGAAATGGGATGCTTACCATTTCTGCCATAATAATGGAATCTTCGCTTTAATATTAGTAATTATTCTTGGGGTGGAATAGAGAAAGAGAAAAGTTTCAAGAATGGATGAACAAGACCATTTAAAAAAGAAACAGCAAATTTTGATACAACAGCAACAAAGAAATGGTATTACTTTTTAATTGTTTAGAAGCAAAGCCCATTTAAATAGACCTCTTTCCCATTATATTATGATTTACATTCATAATTTTATTATTCTAAATATCAAATGATATTGTGATGATTCTCTTCTTTTCAAGCTTTTAGTAAAATGAATTTGTTTTGAATTTGAATTCAAAAGGAATCTTCACTAGTCCCCCTGAGACAATCTTGTTGATCAGCAACATTTGGTGCAAATAGTAATCAAGCATCAAAATTATGCAAAACATTCCCTATTTCTCAAGAATTTCACTGAATTATTTAAAACTCAGTGGTGGAAACAAGCACCAGCTGTGGTGTGAAGGAGGTGGGAATGTGTAAATATGCACAAAGGATTGGAATGTTCAGTGAGTATAATTCATGTAGTTGCACACCCTTCCTTTAGCTAGCTAGACCCTAGTAAAACCACACTGAAACCTAACTGTGCAATGGACAGCATTTACCCAAAGATGACTTTTTTTGTTTTCAATCAAAAAGTGTTTGTCCCAGTAACTTGTCATCTGTTTAAAACTCTCAAGTAATATTACATAACTTCAGCTCATTTGTATGAGCTGGGCCCTGACATGATGGTAACTGTATCACGTGCAACTGGCTGAAATGAATGGTGATGGCATAACCTCAAATGGCATCACAGCAAGGATCAACATCATTTTCTTCCCAAAAGATTGTCACTTTGCATGATAATTTGATCAATAAAAAATAAAGCCATAATAATTAAGAAAACAAAGACAAAAGCAAAAAAAAAAAAATAACAAATAAGGACCTATTCTAAAACTAAGTATTACTTTCAGTTATACTGAGAACATAAAAGAGATGGCAGATACTCAGCTGCCTTGACACATCTCTGTTGTGCAGGAATACGGAACAAAATTCCATAAGCTAAATACATGCTGTTATGATAATGTTCCTATACTTGTTTCTGTCAAAATCCTACAATGTTCAGAAAAGGATGAAGATGAGTGAGAATGTATCCTGACCTGTTTGCTATACTTATATTACCTTATCGGTCTATGGTCTTGAGAGCCTCCTATCAATGACTCTTTCATCAAGACATAATAGGTTAAGAGTCATGCTCTTTCTTCAGACTATTGCATACTCTCTCCAAAAATAGATACCATTTCTGTTATTCACATGTCTCTCTTGAGTTAGGAGATATGTAGGAAACTTCTATTGTGAATGCCTAACAGAGGGCCAGTTCACTGTTCCTCAGACCTCAAAAAAACTATGAATAAATTCCTATGCACACTGCACATATCTTATTTTGAAGTAAAAAAACAAAATGGGAACAAATAAAAATACAATGAGCTGTGCCCTGACACAACTTAATAACCACCTCTTGTAGCCCACGGGCCGTAGTTTGAGGACCCCTGGTAGAACATGGAGAGAACCAGAAGAATAAAACACCATCCTTGTCTAAAAGGAATTTAAAACCTTGTTAGTTAATATGTATAATTTACCAAACAAGACACCTGCAGTTATTAACATTTAAAGAATGTCTATGTTGCTCACAAATTCAATGATAATAAACATTTTAAAAAATTAAACATCTGAGTAATATATATTAAAACAGATATGAGGGTATATATCTTTCTTGTTGATTCATTAGGAAATTGATTCCTCTGTGAATAAGTATAAACCTGTCCAAAGTGGTGATGAATCTTTTCAGTCCTCTTTATACATTGGGGACTATGAAGAAAAAAAAACAGTCAAAGTTATGATATTGCTGAATTAATGTGAAGACAGTTGTTTCTCCTGGCCTGAGTATGACTTGCCAAAAGAACTTCCTGCTTTGTGGCTTCTCTCGCTCAATGGAAGAGACAAGAAAAATGAGAAGTTGAGAGGAAGAACGAGAAAGCAAATCATTCTTAGAAAGAGAATAGCCACGTTGGACATATTAAATGGGGGAAAAAATGGGAGGATGTAGGAAGACCTGGTTGCAAAGTGAGCTTGGGACGGATCATAAGAATTGGTAGATCTGAGTTCAATAGTAATTGAATTAGCTCTATCCCAGAGAGAGTCAGTTAAACAAAGAAACTGACATCTCAGAAGGCATTTCTTTTCCCTCACTCTTTTTCACGTACCACAAGGAAGTACTTCTTTTATATGTTGTTTCACAGAGCATGTGTTTAGTCATATTCTAAGTAATTTTGCCTGAAATAATATGTCTTTATTGAAAACATGAGCAGGAAACAAAAAGTGTTTATGTCTCAGATGAGAATTGTCACGAACGTTTTGCTCAACTTCACTGTACAACGTGTCTACTTTAAGTGTATGTGACGTTCTAAATTGCCTGTGGGAGAGCATTAGACCAAAGAGAAATTAAAGTAATTCCTAAACTAGCAGGAAAGCCTCAGCCTTCCATCATTTTATTTTACATTACGAATAAAATTGCTTGCTATATTGATAAATACAAACTTCTAAAGCAAGAATGATAGAGGTTTTTTTTCTTACTTTGAAACACTTTAAGAGTGTTCTTTTTCATTTATCAAAAAGAAAGACTTACAGTGGACACAATTTGAAAAGAGACTTAGATTAATATAGTATGCTAAAATGTACAGATTACTTTTACATGCATAAACCAATGGAATCCTTATAACCACCTTGTAAATTGGTATCAACATCTTAGTTTTCCTGACAAGAACTGAAGAGCTTAAATGATTTACCCAAGACACAATAAGTAAATACTGGCAAATTCTGGACAGAACCCAGAGCTTCTGACTCTATGTTCAGTATTTTTCCACCACAAATGTATCCTATGTGCTGGTTTCTTCCCAGTTCTTTTCTTTACCCCTCATTTAGCTATCAGTATTTCTGTTAATTCTATTTTTCTTCACAGTCTTTGTAGGCTTTGCCCTTCTTGTATAGGGTGAAGTCATCTCAGTAGCATATTGTTTGAAAGTTCTGACCTTTGGCCACTTCAAACATGATACTAGAGTAAACCTACACCTTTAGTGAGTCCCTAATATATTTTTCATTAATGTAATTATCTAAGAAGAGTACTGGAAAAGTACTATCTGTTACATAAATTTCATTTTCCCTAATGAAACAGACATATTAGGATAGAACAAACCTTAACTTCCCAAGGCCACTGGCTTGGGTTAGATGCATCTATGCAAAATCGTAACCCTCTCCTTATGTTGTTCCTTCTTTCATTCTTCCTAAGTTCCCATGTAGCACCTTCTTTTAGGCATTTTTTTTCCTGCTAGAGACCCAATTTGGCCTATTTTTAATCTGTTTCTAAAACATAGCTTCATGTATTTATAAATGGGATTAAATACTGCATGGTCTCTTCTCCAATCATTGACTCAGCAAATATTTGCTATGTAGTAGAATTTGTGCTATGCACTATGGACAAAAAAGATATACCAAAAAAGATACACTTTAAAATGTTTTTTTTTTTTTTCAAGTAATTTTCTCTATTTCAAAAGCAAAATATAAATTCAAGGTGTTGTGCAACTTGTTATTAGATGATGTAAAAAGAGCTTCGGAAACACAGTAAAGTCAATAAATTGGTGGGAAGATGGATGTGGATTAGGTGGTGAGGTAGGATGTGAACTGACCTCAAAAGTGGAATTGGGAGATTGCAAACAATGAGGCATCCCAGAAAGAAGTAGTACAATATATGTAAATAATAGAACATAGAAAAGTGTTCTGATTATTAAGGGTGGCTGAATATAGATATATATATATTTGGAAGTGTCAAAAGATAAAGTTCAAAGAATAGGTAAGAGCCAAATTGTAAGCAACCCTTTATGGCACATCAAGAAGCAAATCCTTTATCTATGAGTAACAGGACCTACTTAAGGAATTCTTTTAAAGGGAATAACACAATCATCTGTATGTATTAAAAGGGGGTGTGTTGATGGTGGTAAAGAGGATGGATTATAGTAGGGAAAAGATAGGAGGCATGAAAAAGAATTAAGAAACAGTTACATCCAATTATAGCAAGATGAGAATTTTAACTGTGACAGAATCTTAAGTGGTGGACCAAAATGAGTTTTAGAAAACAGAAATGTGTGTAACATACATGGAGAACACAGAACACAGTATTGTTGACACTGGGGAAAAGATGGGTTCAAATTGAAAGTCCCAATTTATAGTAATCTTATAATTCAGTAGGATTTTCAAACTGAATGATTGCCACTCTGAGGGACATTACAGCAGTGGAGGAGAAAATGTGGTAAAGCTGTTTTGAAGTGGAAAATGTCACATGTCATCTAGAATAAAGGATTGATAATAAAGGTGAAGCTTACAGGTGGTAAAACAACTGTGAGTCAGAAATTCTTGGGTTTGGGAGGAAAATATCTCAGTGGAGAAAGAATTAAGTCTCTTGTGGAATCCTTAGCCCCAAAGGGAATCTGACATCTCATCACTATCTAATAGACACCCTAAGGCCATCACACATTTGCTAATGCATTAGAGCTCAGTGGTACCATCATAAGCTTCCAAGAGTTAGGACTGCTCAGAGTTTTCTCCAGGTAGGGAGACGCAAGGTTTTACCTTCCTTCTGACAGGAACCACAGAACATAAATTATTCATTTAAGAATAAGACTGAACATAGAGATTAGAAAGACATTCAAGCAGATGATTTAATTCAAGTATCTTACCCCTCACCACCAAAAAAAAAAAAAAAAAAAAGTAGTCTCTCAAGAGTCAATAAGAGAAAAATCTCTAAAATATCTTCAAGCCTTTCAGAAGGTAGCTGCCAGTGAGGGAGCTGAAAATGAGATTGCTGGGATAATCATGTCAAAAAGGAGACTCCTGCAGAGAGCCCACTGAGGCAAAAGCAAAACAGATGTGTTTGACAGGTTGGAAAAATGGCAGCAAAAGAATGAAACATTGAATTTGTAAATTTATAAAAAAAGATCAGCTTCCCAAAGAGTTTTTCTTTGGGGACTTCTGAGAAAAGAAAAAGGACTTGTTAGAAAGAAGAATGTGATTGCATTTTTAAGGACTTAGGACAAAAATAATTCAACAAATGCACTAGTTTAAAAACATAGACTTTAGGCATTAAAAATTTCCTTAACATCATTTGCTCTACTAATATGGAAACTAGAAATGTTAATAGAGCCCATGTGACCAAAAGAAAAAATTAAATGGGGCAGGGGAGAAAACTGATATGTATTAAATAGCTAGGATGGCCTGAACACTTTGCTAGATGTTTTACATATGTTTTCTCTTTTAGTCTTCATAAAAATCTTATGAAATAGACATTTTCTTTCCTATTACATAGGGAAGGTGACTGAAGCTGGGAGAGGTTAAATAAATGCATTTATTTATATAGCTATCTTGTTCCAGACAAGATTCCAAAGATACAAGAATGATTAAAGGTATTTGCAATATGGTAAAAATAATAATAAATTTAAAGTAGTGAGATAAATGCTAAAACAGAATGTTAAGCAAAAAAGGCATAAGACTACATTCTTCCTTAAATCTAAAAATGGCTTAGTTGAACACATCTCTCTGATACTTAATGATAAATAAATATGATGTGTCCCCATTTTATGGCCCTAACACTCTCAAGAGAAAGATTTCTCAGAGTTTCTGAAAATGTACCTTTAACCATGACAAATGCTCCAATTTTTTTTTATTTGTGAAGTTCTGAGAGGGATCCCGGAGTTAGCAAAAAAGTCAAAGCAGTTCTTTAGGTATGGTTATTACCTAGTAGTATACTTAAAACAAGTTGTCCTTTTTAACCAGGCTTAAGAAAAATGTGTGAGAAGAATATGGTCGAGGATTTGGTTGATAGGAGATTATATTTGGCTCTAAGAAAATACAAATAATTACCAGAATATACATAAAAGATTAAGGGAAAACAATTTATTGCCAAATTTAGAAGGCATTTGTGCCCCATCAATGTGTAGAAAATAATTTATAGACTATGTCTTAGGGAATATAAATAAGCTTTAAGACTGCTTTTACTTATATACACATATAGACATATATGTGTATCCACACATATACATACATACACATACACACAAGCATATATGAGAGAGAGAGAGAGAGAGAGAGAGAGAGAGAGAGAGAGAGAAAGACTTCTCTTCCTTATTTATAATCTGAAATTGTGTATCAAAGGCAAGAGCTTCAATACATCCATACTCTGGGATTATGAAAGTAGGTAGGACCTTAGGGTAATGATGTTGGAAATTAGCTTTGGGGTTCCAGAATAAAGTAAGCCACCTACATAGACAACACTAAGGGCATAGATGAGTTGAGCAAACTGACACAAAGAAGGACAAAGTGGGGAATCTGTAATGAATGAGAGGATTAGCCAATAATGGCATGGAATGATTTTATATCAAGGATAAAATCAAAACAAAATCTCCAATGCATCATTTGCAATGTCTATGACATATTTATAATTTACTAAACATACAACAAAACAGCAAAATTAAATAGGAATTTAATATAATAATAATAATAAAATCTTAAGATATTTGGAAACGTGACACATTTCTAAATCCAAGGGTCAAAAAGTAATCGAAAGAAAAATTAGATTTTGAACTGGATGTTAATACAAATACAATGTGTCATAAATGGGAAGGCCATGACAGGGCTTAGACGAAAATTTATAACTTAAAATCTATATTAGGAACCAGATGCAGTGGCTCACGCCTATAATTCTAGCATTCTAGGAGGCCGAGGCAGATAGATTGGTTGAGCTCAGCAATTGAAGATCAGCCTGAGCTAAGACTCTATCTCTACTAAAAACAGAAAAAGTAATTGAGCATCATAGTAGGCACCTGTAGTCTCAGCTACTTGGGAGACTGAGGCAAGAAGATTGCTTGGCCCTAAGAATTTGAAGTTGCTGTGAGCTGTGATGATGCGATAGCACTCTACCCAGGATGACAGAATGAGACACTGTCTCAAAAACAAAAAAATAAAAAATAAATTATATTAATAAAGAAGTAAGTTTTAAAATCAATATTTTAAGCTTCCATATTAAGAGCCTAATAAAAAGATCAAGTTAAAATCAAAGTAAGAGAATAGTAATAAAAGGTAATAGAGAAAAACAATGAAGCTAAATGAACAAATGAGAGAGAAAAAGCAACAAATAAAAAATAGCTTCTTTGAAAAGATTAATTAAAATGAGACCCTTCTAGACTGATTAATAAATGAAAAATAGGAAAAAATGCAAATTGCCATTATCAAGAATAATAGAAATGCCATTGTTACAAATCCTGAAGACATCAGAAGGATAAGGAAATATTAAGAAAAATTGTATACCAATAAATTCAACAACATAAATAAAATGAGCAAATTTCTTGAGAAAGCAACTGGTCATAAACAATTTTAACTGTTCCCTGAAAGAATGCTTTAGCACTCAATGGGTTTATTAGTATATATTATCATATATTTAATGAAAAAATAATACAAAGTATATACAAAGTGTTTTTAAAATCTAAGAGGAAGTAATACTTTTCAATTTGTTTTATGTATCAAACAAAATCTGACAAGGATCTTAAAAGAAAATAAAGATAGAGGCAAAAATCATTAAGAAAATAGCAGCAAGGTAAATTCAATAATTCATGAAAAAGACTCAAATCAAATGAGGCTCAAATCAAATGAGGGTCCTCTCAAGAAAACTGGAGCAGTTCAATATTCAAAAATTAATCAATGTAATTAACCACATTAAAAGCAATAGCAGAAAAATTATACGATAATCTTGGTGTTAAAGACTAGATAGAAAATACTCCTACCATAATTCAACAATTAATTAGAACATAAAAAGATGATGTTAGATACAAGGGTGAAGGAAAGCTTCACAATCTAAATAAAATCTAACAAAGAGGATATTATAAAGACTGAAGTAGCAATTAATATAATAAATACTAAATGCTGTAGGAGTTCAATAAATCTTAAGTTTGTGGGAATGGTCAGAATTAAAATGGAGTCACTTGGGTTAAAACCAAAAAAAAGCAAAATAAAACAAAACAAATAAACAAAAAGACCTCGAAAAATAAAGCTGGTGAAGGACGTGAAAAGAGGGTTCTTAAGAACAAATGCATGATGACAAAAAAAAAAAGTGCAGTCTCACACAATGGCCATCATAAAATTCACACAAAAATTACTTCTGTGTCTGCTTATCTAGCTGTAGGGTTTCAAGGTATCTGCCTACATCCTAAAATGTTGGGATGAACATGATTTAAGTAAGTCTTTAATAAATAAGGTTTTAAGAAAATTATTGGTAAAATAAAAATAGAAATGTCTTTAATATTGTAGGCATACATCTTTGCCTGGGTTTCCTGGTCAGACAGTTTTATATTTGTTTCTGTATGGAAAACATTGTAAAATTATAGGTGATGCTAGACTTTCTTTCTGTTACACTGATTGCTATGTGCTTGATCTGAATGCCCAAAACACTATTAAACTCTTAGAAATCCAATGTAACATCAGTAATAGTTAATATTATGTTGCATGACACAAAAGTAGTGCATTTCCCTACCAATTGTTGATCATGATGAACTCCCATAAGATTTTAACCATGGCCATTATGTTTTCTCATTCATAGTTACTTTTTTGATTCTTCTCTAATATATTTATAATCAGATTCATGGAAAAAAATATTAACAAATATTCTTGAATACAGATTTCTAATAACCTTAAGATCAACAGACTGAATACAATTTTTTCCAGAATTCTAATTAACTTTTCAATTTGTAAAACTGCTAATCAAAATCAAACAAAAAAATAAAATTAATTATAAATGAAAATAACATTTTTAGAAATTTTATTTGACATATTATTCTTTACTTAAATGCTTTGGTTTCCACATTGAGGAAAGTTTTTCACTTAAACTATCTAGGGTTTATGCAATTTGTTAGAGTACACTTTTGTGAACAAAGGTAGACACATTTGTTTTTTCTCCCTACTTGATCACTCCAGATTTGGGTAACAATTTGTAAGTATTCTTATGGCAATAAAGTTATTTGTGTAATTTCAGTAAAAATCTTCTCTGACTTTATAGGAGGACACAATTGAAAACATCAGTTATATTACCAAGGCTTTGACTAAAATATTAAATATATTTAAGAATGTGCATAGAATGCCTGGTTTCGAATGGTCTCTGACTTACAATGAGTGAATAAAATTGTCATTTTCTTACAGGCTCAGAGACCTTAAAACTATAGGTAAAATCTAAAGTCCACATTGTTTTGACTTCCAAGCTTCAAGAAGTTTTAAATCTAAATTCCTATGTGATCAGTATAAAACAAAATGTTATTTCTAAAGAAAAGCTATAGCACGTTTGTTATTAGATCATAAATGTGTGCATTGTTTCCTTATGGTTATTTGAGCTGTTCAGTGGATTGCCTTTAAGGCAAAATCCTTATGCAAACTGGGATTGCCATTAATTTTACTTTGTGTTTTCCTTTTTAAACTGTGTACCTGTTACTTGTTAAATTTCTGCAGAAGTGTAACTCCTAACAACAGTAAAGTTGGCCCAGCACTTGGAGATGATAGCAAGTACCTATGGAAATGATAAAACAGAACTTAAAAGTGGTCTCCAGGTAGATGCCTGAGAGCCACTTCCTTTAAACCTCAGTTGTTGCTCAAATGTGGCTAACAGTGTTTTAACACTGGCTCCTACTTACCACACTCTTGCCAACATAAGATCAGACCAGCAACTTGAGACAGGTCCCTCTCAGCACCAAGGCACGATCACACCTCCATGGTCATTGTTCAGGGATGCTTTCAGAGAAAGATCTTAATCAAAAGGGAAAAATAAAGTTGTCAGAATCACAATAGAATTGCTTGTGTTTAAAAGGAAAATGAAAATAACTGACAAATAATGCCAGAGAAGGTCATGAGAGAGGATTCTTATGAAGAAACGCTTGATAACAAGAATTATCCCAAAGACTGTAAAAACCATAACCTTGCACAAAGGCCTTAACAACCTTACACAAAAAAATACTTCTACAAGAATATCTGTGCAGCAACAGCCTGTCTAACATTGGACTTGTAATACCCTGGTTATTGATCCTTGTAGCCAAGAATAGTTATTCAAAATAACTATGTAATTCTTTTCCTTTTTCCTTTAAAAACCTTTGTCTTCCTTCACCTCCTTGACTCTGCAAATTCTTAACTATGGCCGGTGCATTCACATTGTAACCCCCTAATGCCAAACAAACATGATTTTATTTTAGAGAGCTATTTCAATTTATGTTAACAAAGTTTAAAGGGTGCCTGCATATCATAGTAGAAAGCCAAAATCTTAGCTTATTTCATCAAAAGTCAACTTATGAAATTTCATAATTTCATAAATAAAATTATAAGGAAGCAAACTGAAGTAGTAACATTTTTCTTCTAATCATCTATTTCTTTATGTCACTTGATTTAAAATTATACATTATTAAATCTATATAGAGATTATTTTTGAATACAAAATGCTAAATCAATCCTTAAGATTTATCTACCTGCATAATAATACATGGTATATAGCTAGTGCCCAATAAGGTGTTGAATTAATTAATTAATGAGGATTATTTGAATATTTTGTTGGTAAACTTTATAATATAGTAATTTTAAAACTCTTAAGGAAAAACAAACTACATTAACCAGCTTTGCATCTTTTGAAAACAAGATAAGTTAACAATACACATACACAGGCTGGGGACAAGTTACACACACACACACACACACATACATACATATGCACACACATACATACATACACAAACCAGGCATGGTGACTCATGCCTGTAATCCTAACACTCTGGGAGGCCAAGGCAAATAGATCCTTTGAGCCCAGGAGTTCAAGACCAGCCTGAGCAAGAATGAGACCCCATCTCTACTAAAAATAGAAAAAAATTAGCCAGGTATTGTGGCAGGCACCTATATTCCCAGCTACTTACTAAGCTGAGGCAGAGAGATCATTTGACCCCAGAAGTTGCTATGAGCTGGGCTGATGCCACTGCTCCCTAACCTGCACAACAGAGTTCAAAAAAAAAAAAAAAAAGAAAGAAAGAAAGAAAGAAAGAAAGAAAGAAAGAAAGAAAATACATATATATAATACACACACACATGCAAACACAAATATAATACAATGCAATGTGTATGTGTAAATAAATGTATATATGATTTTTTTCCTATGTTTTAGCTTTTATTTAATTTAAATTTATTATTTGTTTGTATATGTACTAGAAAATAAAAGTATGCTTTGATTCAAGAAATATACATTCATCATGAACTTACATACTCCTTGTCACCATTTTTATAATATTTATTACATTGCCTTTTATGTAAAATGCAGGAGTAATATACTTATCAACTTGCATCATTAAGAATTTTTGACTATCCCATTTATAACTGTAGTTCAGAATGGAACCTGTGAGTGGGCTGAGTGTGAGTATTCATCCCACCTGAAAAGAAGCTCTGCATTTCTGTCACACACACACACACACTACAATGTAAGTCATACGAAGACAGGATGTTTTTTCCATTTTGCTCAACACTTTCCCAGTGTCCAGCACAGTTTCTGAAACACAGTGGCACACAATAAATTGATTTAATTAAAAATAAAAAATAATCATAAACCATGTATGTGCACTTAGAATATCAACCAGCAGATAGGGTACAAACTTTGTTTTCTGTCTCATGAAATCCCGTGTATTCCACAGAAGAGATGGTGCTTAAAGGATGAGTTTTAAGGAATTCCAAGACACAGACAGTGAAGGGCTACTGTGTCCCAGCTACTTGGGAAGCTCCAACTCAGGAAATTGAGGCCCCGGTGTGGTTGCCTGGTGATTGTAAATAACCACTGCACTCCAACCTGGGAAATCAAACAAAACCCTGGCGACAGAAAGCATGATGGCAGACAGGACGGACATGTAGCCCACCTCTCCCAAGCCATCGGGTGAAAGAAAAGGGGGTCTAGACCTTCCCCGTGTGTGGATTATTGGAGTGGACAGACAGCTGGAGACACTCAGCGAACTGGTGGATTGCTATATATGAGGGGTAATTTAAAACCACAGACTCTGTTGTAGCGATTCTTCCCTACTTGGCCGTGCTAGCCAGCAAGTCCCTCCCCTACGGAGGACAGCAGCTTATAAATGCTGATAAAACCCAATTGACGAATATTTATTCCTGAACTGAGGGAGGCATCTGAAAGGAGAGCCACTCAAAACCACAGGGAGCTGGGCAACCTGTTGGACAATTGAAGGGAAGGGATCCTTCCAGAGAAACAGACATTTTGAACTACCCAAAAGGGTGGGCACCTTTCCCCCAGGTGTTGGAGGGGACTGGCGGGTGCCGATCCAAAAGGGAAACTCTGAACCATAAAACTCAGAATAAGGTCCCTGAGCCCTCCAACCACAGGAACCGGCTGCAGCCGCTTCAGCCATGGGAACTGGCTACAGCCGCTAAAGCCACGAACCTGCCAGCAACCACAGGAATCCAGCAGCACCCTCCCCCACAGCTGATTACCGTCACCAGTTTGCAGGAGAACCTGGGAGCAGAGTGGAAAGATTTAAGAAGCGTGGACACCTGCACTGAGTGGGGAGGTCAGTCACAAGTGGTGTCTGGAAAAGAACAGCTAAAGTTAAACAAGTCTTAGGTGACAAACTTACAGAAATTTCAAAATGGCAATGGGACATGGAAGGTGGTTACCATGGTAACAGTATAAACTGGGAATCAGGTATAAGCCTGGGAACCACTCACAGCACCACCTGGTGTCCAGAAAATACATTGCAGTATAAATTATATTCCTATGAAAGCTGATCCCAGCATCAGACGTACAGATGTATATAGGTATATTTCTACATGCAAGAATATTTTGTAGTTGGTGCCTTTTTGTATTGTTTTGTTCTGTTTTTTCCTCACCATTTTCTTGGAGGAGCTTTTGATAATTTTTTATTATTACTTTTTATATAGATATATTTTTATTTCTGTTTTCTAATTTTAATTTCTTCTTTTTTCTCTTTTAACATTTCTACTAACACCACTTTTTTCTCTCTTTTTTTTCTTCTTTCAATTATTTTACGATTATCACTATTTTTATTGCAGTTATTTTTATTTTGCTGTTGTCGTGGGTGTTGTCTGTATGTCTATGTGTTTCCGTCTGTTTCTGTATCTATGGGCTTGTGTGCCTGGTAGCCTTTGTATCTGTTTATTTTCTCATTTGGTCTCAATGAGCTTAGTGTTATGACCTGGAAATCTGAGCTCCCAGCATTCCCCTCCACTCTTACTCCATGGTTTGGAGGCCTGCCCCCAGGAGTCCAAATTCATGGGTGAACTCTTAAGAGGTGTAAGACAGGACCTGGACTGCAGCTAGCCAGTGCTGATTCTGTAGCACAGGAGTGAGGAGACGATGGTCGGCTAAGAGGGAATCACACCGGAATGGTGGTGCCCCAAGGTGCAGAGCAACAGCCGTCTGTAGCAATAATAAGGTCCACCCCCAGATATTGCATAGCCACTCCTCCTGTCTCCCTGGGCAACCAGATGAAGCCGAGCATCTTCTCAGATGTCAACCACCATGGAACAGACCTAGGACTGAAAAACAGGCCCAAGGATCACCAACCTATAGACAAAGGAGGCCAAGAGGCTACAGCTGACAACTAATCATGCTGCAATTACAAACCTGCAGGAGTAAAGACAGGGCCTGAGGCACAGGTTCTGAGAACTCAAAGCAACCTCTCCTCTGCAGAGGAATCTAGCAGGGTCAGAAACAAACTCCCAAAGGATTGTTCCGTTCACCCAGTAAAATAAACTAAGGGTGGGGCTGGAACTGAATGAACACCTCTAGCCTCCATCAAGTGCCCGAGGTTGACAGACCTCACCACCTCCTCCTGGATAAAGACAGAGAGCAGTGGCCTGGATGAGCAGACACAGATGTCCCTGTGATTTAGGCAGGTGCAAACCTCTGGAGTACCTGCTCACAGCAGACAACTGACTGGGTCACAGTCCTGTGGGGCTAGCAGTGACTGGGTGTGATAGAGCTGCAAGGTGGGGAAGGAGGCATCAACCTTCCCAGACTGATCTATTTGCTGGGTGGCTCCTCCTGACTCCACACAGCACTGGAGCAAGCCATATTAGAGCAGTCACCAGACCCCTGTGATCCAGTTCCCAGAGATCTCTTAAACTCTCCCACCCAAGACAGCTGCTGACTGAAACAATTGATTTGGACCTTTTGAACTGAGCCAATCACCTGGGGACTATCCAGGTAGTGCCCTGGGTGTGTGGCTGTAGGAAGGTTTGATTTTCCATTTCCAATTGTTGCCTGTGGTGGGTGGGGTGACTTAATTGCTGGTATTTCTCCACAGCTGAGACTTCAACCCAGAGTAATTGTTTCACTAGGGTCAAACAAAAACCAGCTGAAAACAAGACAGAACCAGTTAGCCCCTCTACACCAAACAGGGCCCCAGTTTCTCAGGCCATGGCACTATACGGGTCCTCGACAAAGCACCAGGGGAGAATACAAAGGGAGTAAAACAATCATGGGGCAGAATCAGCAGAAAAACTCTGGTAACATAAATAACCAGAATAGATCAACCCCCCCACCCCCAGGAAAGATATGGCAGATGTAATTGAAGATCCCATTCACAAACAACTGGTTGACATGTCAGAAATGAAATTCAGAATTTGGATGGCAAAAAAGATTAACAAAATGCAACTAAGAATTCGAGGAGAAATTCAAAAGCTGTCTCAAGAATTTAACGATTTAAAGACAAAATGACCGAAGACTTGGACACACTGAAGCAAGAATTTGCAGCCCTCAAAGATCTGAAAAATACAGTAGAATCCCTTAGCAACAGAATGGAGCAAGCAGAAGAAATGCTTTGCGACATTGAAGGTAAAGCCTATGAACACTCCCAAACTCTCAAAGAGGAAGAGAAATGGAGAGCAAAAATGGATCATTCTCTCAGAGAGCTATGGGATAATTCGAAGAAGGCCAATATCCAAATCATTGGAATTCCTGAAACCAATGAAGTGGCCTCGCTGTGCACAGAGACCCTTCTGCATGAAATTATGAAAGAGAATTTTTCAGACATGCCTAGAGATTCTGAAATACAGATAGAAGACAGCTTCAAAACCCCAGGATGACTCAATTCAAATCAGATATCCCCCAGGCATATCATAATTAAATTCACTAAAGTTAATATGAAGGAAAAAATTCTCAAAGCTGCCAGGTGAAAAAAAGCCATTATGCACAGAGGGAAGAATATTAGAATGACTGCAGATCTCTCTGCTGAAACTTTTCAAGCCAGAAGAGGATAGTCAGCGACTTTTAATCTCCTAAAGCAAAATAACTTCCAATCCAGGATCTTGTATCCAGCTAAAGTGAGTTTCATCTATGATGGAGAAATTAAATACTTTAATGACATTCAGATGTTGAAGAAATTTGCCATAACCAAACTAGCTCTGCAGGATATTCTCAGACCTATCCTCCATAATGACCAACCCAATCCTATACCACAAAAGTAAACTCACTCAGAAACTTCTGATCAAACTCCAACTTCCACACTGGTGAAAGGATTCAAAATGTCCACTGGACTTATGAAAAACTCGATACCCAAAACTTCCTGAGACTTATCAATATTCTCCATTAATGTGAACAGCTTAAACTGTCCTCTAAAGAGGCATAGGTTAGCTGACTGGATAAAAAAACTCAGGCCAGACATTTGCTGCATACAAGAGTCACATTTTAACTTAAAAGACAAATACAGACTCAGGGTGAAAGGATGGTCTTCCATATTTCAGGCAAATGGTAATCAGAAAAAAAGCAGGTGTTGCAATTTTATTTGCAGATACAATAGGCTTTAAACCAACAAAAGTAAAGAAGGACAAGAATGATTACTTCATATTTTTAAGGGTAATACTCAGTATTATGAGATTTCAATCATTAATATCTATTCACCCAACCAGAATGCACCTCAATTTATAAGAGAAACTCTAACAGACATGAGCAACTTGATATCCTCCAGCTCCACAATAGTCAAAGATTTCAACACTCCTTTGGCAGTATTGGATCGATCCTCCAACAAGGAGGTGAGCAAAGAAATTTTAGAATTAAACCTAACCATCCAGCATTTGGATTTATCAGACATCTACAGAACATTTCATCCCAACAAAACTGAATACACATACTTCTCATCAGCCCACAGAACTTACTCCAAAATTGATCACATCTTAGGTCACAAGTCTAACTTCAGTAAATTTAAAGTAATAGAAATTACTCCATGCAGCTTCTCAGACCATCATGGAATAAAACTCAACCTGAGTAACAACAGGAATCTGCATACTCATACAAAAACATGGAAGTTAAATAACCTTATGCTGAATGATAGCTGGGTCAGAGATGAGATTAAGAAAGAAATTGACAATTTTTTGGAATAAAACAACCATGAAGACATGAACTATCAGAACCTCTGGACACTGCAAAAGCAGTTCTAAGAGGGAAATTTATAGCACTGCAAGCCTTCCTCAAGAGAACAGAAAGAGAGGAAGTTAACAACTTAATGAGACATCTCAAGCAACTGGAAAAGGAAGAACATTCCAACCCCAAACCCAATAGAAAACAAGAAATAACCAAAATTAGAGCAGAACTAAATGAAATTGAAAACAAAAGAATAATACAACAGATGAATAAATCAAAAAGCTGGGGTTTTGAAAAGGTCAATAAAATAGATAAACCTTTGGCCAACCTAATCAGAAAAAAAGAGTAAAATCTCTAATCTCATCAATCAGAAACAACAAAGATGAATAACAACAGACTCCTCAGAAATCCAAAAGAACCCTTAACAAATATTACAAGAAAATTTATTCTCAGAAATATGAAAATCTGAAGGAAATTGACTGATACTTGGAAGCACGTCACCTTCCAAGACTTAGTCAGAATCAAGTGGAAATGTTGAACAGGCCCATATCAAGTTCAGAAATAGCATCAACCATAAAAAACCTCCCTAAAAAGAAAAGCCCCAGACCAGATGGTTTCACGTCAGAATTCTACCAAACCTTTAAAGAGGAATTAGTACCTACATTACTCAACCTGTTCCAAAAGGTAGAAAAAGAAGGAAGACTACCCATCACATTCTATGAAGCAAACATCATCCTGATCCCCAAACCAGGAAAAGACCCAACAAGAAAAGAAAATTATAGACCAATATCACTAATGAATATAGATGCTAAAATATTCAACAAGATTCTAACAAACAGAATCCAGCAAAACATCAAACAAATTATACGTCATGACCAAGTCGGTTTTATCCCAGGGTCTCAAGGCTGGTTCAATATACGTAAATCTATAAATGTAGTTCAGCACATAAACAAATTAAAAAACAAAGACCATATGATTCTCTCAATCGATGCAGAAAAAGCTTTTGATAATATCCAGAGTCCCTTCATGATCAGAACACTTAAGAAAATTGGTATAGAAGAGACATTTCTTAATCTGATAGAGGCCATCTATAGCAAACCCACAGCCAACATCATATTGAATGGAGTTAAATTGGAATAATTTCCACTCAGATCAGGAACCAGACAAGGCTGCCCATTGTCTCCATTGCTTTTTAACATTGTAATGGAAGTTTTAGCCACCGCAATTAGGGAAGAAAACGCGATCAAGGGTATCCATATAGGGTCAGAAGAGATCAAACTTTCGCTCTTCGCAGATGATATGATTGTGTATCTGGAAAACACTAGGGACTCTACTACAAAACTCTTAGAAGTGATCAAGGAATACAGCAGCGTCTCAGGTTACAAAATCAATATCCATAAATCGGTAGCCTTTATATACACCAACAATACTCAAGTTGAAAAAACAGTTAAGGACTCTATTCCATTCACAGTTGTGCCAAAGATGAAATATTTGGGAATTTACCTAACAAAAGACATGAAAGATCTCTATAAAGATAACTATGAAACTCTAAGAAAAAAGTATGTTATGTTAACAAATGGAAAAACATACCATGCTCATGGCTGAGAAGAATCAACATTGTTAAAATGTCTATACTACCCAAAATATATAATTTCAACTCAATCCCCATTAAAGCTCCACTGTCATACTTTAAAGATCTTGAGAAAACAATACTTCATTTTATATGGAATCAGAAAAAAACCTCGAATAGCCAAGAGATTACTCAGAAATAAAAACAAAGCAGCAGGAATCACGCTACCAGACCTCAGACTATACTACAAATCGATAGTGATCAAAACAGCATGGTACTGGCACAAAAACAGAGAAGTAGATGTCTGCAACAGAATAGAGAACCAAGAGATGAATCCAGCTACTTACTGTTATTTAATTTTTGACAAGCCAATTAAAAACATTCAATGGGGAAAAGATTCCCTATTTAACAAATGGTGCTGGGTGAACTGGCTGGCAACCTGCAGAAGACTGAAACTGGACCCACACTTTTCACCATTAACTAAGATAGACTTTCACTGGATGAAAGATTTAAACTTAAGACATGAAACTATAAAAATACTAGAGGAGAGTGCAGGGAAAATCCTTGAAGAAATCAGTCTGGGTAAGTATTTTATGAGAAGGACCCCCCGGGCAATTGAAGCAGCTTCAAAAATACACTACTGGGACTTGATCAAACTAAAAAGCTTCTGCACAGCCAAGAACACAGTAAGTAAAGAAAGCAAACATTCCTCAGAATGGGAGAAGATATTTACAGGTTATGTCTCTGACAAAGGTTTAATAACCAGCATCCACAGAGAACTCAAATGCATTAGCAAGAAAAGAACAAGGTATCCCATCACAGGCTGGGCAAGGGATTTGAAGAGAAACTTCTCTGAAGAAGACAGGCATACGGCCTTTAGACATATGAAAAAATGCTCATCATCTTTAATCATCAGAGAAATGCAAATCAAAACTACTTTGATCTAACTCCAGTGAGAATAGCCTATATCACAAAATTCCAAGACCAGAGATGTTGGCGTGGATGTAGAGAAAAGAGAACACTTTTGCACTGCTGGTGGGAATGCAAATTATTACATTCCTTTTGTAAAGATATATAGAGAACACTTAGAGATCTAAAAATAGAAATTCCACTCAGTCCTGTAATTCCTCTACTGGGCATATACCCAGAAAACCAAAAATCACATCATAACAAAGATATTTGTACCAGAATGTTTATTGCAGCCCTATTCATAATTGCTAAGTCATGGAAAAAGCCCAAGTGCCCATCAATCCATGAATGGATTAATAAATTGTGGTATATGTACACCATGGAATATTATGCAGCCTTAAAGAAAGA
>CAUYPK010020689.1:0-25419 GCA_963574355.1 Loris lydekkerianus | reverse complement strand
CTGTTTTCTTAAAAGTGGAGAGATTAGCAAATTCTAACTCTCACAAATAAACCCCCACATTTCACTGGCTGCACAATCATTAGAATTTAAAATGCAAGTGTGTTCTGTAGATGTCTGTTAAGTCCAGATGTTGAATGGTTGAGTTTAAATCTAAAATTTCTTTGCTTAGCTTCTTTGTGGAGGATCTATCCAGCACTGCTAGAGGGGTGTTAAAATCTCCAACTACTATAGAAGTAGAGGAAATTGAGTTGCTCATGTCTGTTAGAGTTTCTCTTATAAATTGAGGTGCATTGTGATTGGGCGCATAAATATTAATAATTGAGATCTCATCATATTGAGTATTACCTTTAACAAGTATGGAGTGTCCATCCTTATCCTTAATTATTTTGGTTGGTTTAAAGCCTATTGCGTCTGCGAACAGGATTGCAACACCTGCTTTTTTCTGCTTTCCATTTGCCTGGAATATCAATGACCATCCCTTCACCTTGAGTCTATATTTGTCTTTTAAAGTAAGATGAGATTCTTGTATGCAGCACATATCTAGCCTGAGTTTTTGTATCCTGTCAGCCAATCTGTGCCTCTTTAGAGGACAATTTAAACTATTCACTTTAATTGAGAATATTGATAAGCCTTTCAAATGTCCAGTGGACATTTTTAATCCTTTTGTGACTGTGGAAGTTGAAATTTGATCAAAATTTTCTGGGTGAGTTTACTTTTCTGGTGGAGGATTATGCTGTTCTTTATGGAAGATAGGTCTGAGAATATTCTGGAGAGATGGTTTAGTTATGGCAATTTTCTTTAAAATGTGAATGTCATTAAAGGATTTAATATCTCCATCATAAGTGAACTTCAGTTTAGCTGGATACAGGATCCTGATTTGAAAAGTTATTTTGTTTTAGGAGATTAAAAGTCGATGACCATGCTCTTCTGACTTAAAAGTTTTCAGCAGAGAAATCTGCAGTCATTCTAATATTCTTACCCTTGTAGGTTATAGTTTTCTTATGTCTGGCTGATTTTAGAATTTTCTCCTTCATATTAACTTTAGTGAAATTGATTATGATGTGTCTGGGGTATGTCTTATTTGGGTTGAGTTGTGCTGGAGTTCAGAACTGTCTGCTATCTTGAATTTCAGAATCTCTTGGTATGTCTGAAAAGTTCTCTTTCATAATCTCATGAAGAAGAGATTCTGTGCCTTGTGAATCAACTTTGTTGTTTTTGAGGATCCCTATAAGTCAAATATTGGTTTTATTTGAATTATCTCAGAGCTCTCTGAGAGAATTATCTGTTTTTGCTTTCCATTTTTCTTCCTCTTTGAAAAATTTGGAGCGTTTGAATGCTTTGTCTTCAATGTCAGAAATCCTTTCTTCTACTTTCTCCATTCTGTTACTGAGGTATTCTACTATATTTCTTAGATCTTGAGGGCTGCAACTTCTTGTCTCAATGTGTCAGAATCTTTGTTTATTTGGTCTTTGAATTCGTTGAATTCTTGAGACATCTTTTAGACTGCTGCTTGGAATTCTAATTCGATCTTATTTGCTATCCAGATTCTGAATTCAGTTTCTGACATCTCAGCCATTTGTTTATGCATGGAATCTTGTACTGTGTCTGCCTTGTTGTTTTCAGGTTGATCTACTCTGATTATTCATATTGCCAGAGTTTTTCTGTTGATTCCACCTCATGATTGTTTTTCACCATTGCCTCTGGCTGTCCTTAGAGTTGGGGCAGTTTCTGTCCAAGATTAGACCCTGGTGGGATCACTCTATTATTGATGGACCTTTGTAGGGAGTGACCCTTTGTACCTTCTTTGGGTCTGCCCCAGCCAGGGAGTTCTAGCTGTGGGAGCAGCTCCGGAGTGTGGCACAACCAAATTTAGCAACAGGGCAGGGGTAGTGCACACGGTTCTGGGAGTATCTGGCACCTGGTGACTTCAGCACAGAGAGCCCAAGATTCCAGCAGTCTCTGGCCAGGAGGAGGGCTCTGCGCATAGGTATGGAGGGGTCCAAAGGGAGACCACAGTTTGTGCGGCTACCAGAGTCTCTGGCTAGATGGGTTGGCTGATGCAGAGGCAGGGAGAGTACAGGAGGGAGGTCGTGGATGCATGGCCAGGTTGGGCAGAAGCCCAGTGGGTGCCAGGTGTAGGCACGGGTAGCTGGCTGGCGCGGGTGCCAGCAGAGTTTTCTGGTTGCTATGGGCACCAGCAGAGTCCCTGGAAGTGGAGTGTGGGATTGTGGGGGGACTCTGCACGGCGCCCAGAGTCTCTTGCTAGGGGAGTGCTTTTTCCAGCAGATGGGGGGGGCACTTCTCAAGAACCTCCTCCTTCATTCTCAGCAGGGATTAGGCTTCTGGATCATCAGGTAAGGAAAGAAGGGTGTACTGGAAGTTCAGAACGGCAGGGAAGACTTTACTTCAGTTTTTGTGCCTAGTGAGAGAGTGTTCAGAGTCACAGCAGGGTCCCACTGAGGAAGTAGTCCTGACCTACCGCAGCACTTACCCATGAGGTGAGACAAGAGGTCCACAGTTCACCATTTGTCTGTAGAAAACCTGCAGGAGCAAACAAAGAGAAAAAAGAAAGGAGACAGAAGAACAAAAATGCCACAGCTTTCTTGGGGGAGAGGATGGACCCTTTTCCTTTGCAGATAAATTTTGTACCTGAAGCTTGGTTTCTTGAAGTCACTGCTTGCCTCAGCAGAGGTGACCTTCAGTTATCATTTCTCTCTTGGTGGGGCTTCCAGTCTTCAGCTTAATTGGGCTGTTTTGGGATGTTATCTTCCCTTTTGGAGAGGAGCCTGTTTTGGAAGCTGCTTGCAGTCGGCCATCTTGCCTGGTCCCCTCTGACGTATCAATTCTTAAATGCTAGTCCAAATTTTAATTTCTTTTTAACTATTCTATGTTACCAATGCAAATAAAATCATAATTAATCACATACTAAAATTTTAAATTTCTTACACCTGTGGCTGATTATTTTTGCTTTCATTTTGCTTTTCTTGATTTTCCTCTGATATTACCATAAAGTCTTATTTTGATGTCAAAACCATATATTTAGTTAATCTGTGTAAGTTCTTTATAAGTTTTGGATATTAACTTCTTATCAGGTATATGGTTTACAAATATTTTTTCAATCTATAGCCTAGCAGTACATTTTGTTTATTCTTTCCTTTGCTACAAAACAACTTTTTACTTTGATATAATATCATTTACTTGCTTTTGTTGTCTGAGCTATCATTGTGATACCAAAAAAAGTCATTGAAAAGTCCAGAAGATTTTCCGCTACATTCTCTACTATGTGGTATATAGTCTCAGGTCTTATATGGAAATATTTTAATCATTTGGGGTTTTGTACATGGTATAAGGTAAGGGTATGTAAACATTTAGTTGTCCAGATCATTTATTCAAAGACCATTTTTTCCTCATTATGTGTTCTTGAAACTGTCAAAAATTATTTAACCCTGTACATCTAAATTTATTTCTGGATCCTGTATTATGTTCTATTGGTGTAAGTGTCTGTTTTTATGCCAGCACCACACTGTTTTGATACTATTGTTTTGTAATTTTCAGTCAGGAGTGGGATGCCTCCAATTATATTTTTATTTTTTCAGAATTGGTTTGAACGTCTGAGTTCCTTTGTGGTTCTGTATAGATTTTAGGTCTGTTTTATCATTTCCTGTGAAGAGTGACACTAGGACTTTCATAGGGATTGCACTTAATCTGTATATTGCTTTGGGTATTCAAGCCATTTTAACAATATTAATATTTCTGATCCATGAGTATGGGAGATTTCCATTTATTTGTTTCTTCTTCAATTTCTTTCATCAATGTTTTCATAGTTTTCAGTATACAGATTTTTCACACACTTGGTTAAATTTATTCTAAATTATTTTTTGATGCTATCATAAATACTATTATTTTCTTGATTTCATTTGCATCTAGATTATTATTTGTGTATCAAAATGCTCTTGAAGTTTGAGTGTTGAGTTTGGATCCTGCAACTTTACTAAATTTAGTTGTAAGTATAGGATGAATTTCATATAGTGAATGTGTGTTATTTCAATGTCCTTGGTGCAATGTCTGGGGATATGTCATGTATAGAAGTCTCCACAAAATCATTTGGAGTTCCCCAGGTATGTTCCCACCACTAAACAGTTTATAATTCCGAGTCTCTATTACAAGATCCACTATTGTGTATTGTCTATTCCAACACTCCTCATTCATCTCATCACAAACAGAAACACAGACACACACAACATGCCTGTCCACATGGACAACCACACTCCCTCTGTGGGTGCTATCAGAGCTGAGGGTTCTACAGTCTGTCCCACCAGCCACAGCCCAAAATGAGGGTCAACATCACCACTGGCTGGGCATAGTCATAACCAGGGGACTGCTCCTCCTCCCACCTAGTGTCCCTTTCTTCCCACACCCTCTTTCTTCCCTGTTAGTCACAGATTCCATCCTGATGGTTGGTGGTCCACACTATACCCAGATCTCTTAGGAAAAGACCATTTTGCACTCTGTAGGGGACAGAACTTTAGACCACCATGCAAGGGAGAAAGGGTGGACTGGGACTTTAGACTTGTGAGGAAAAATATCTGTTTAATTTTATTCCTGGCAAGGTGGTGTTTAGGTTCATAAGTGGGACCTCCCTGGAGCCCAGGGCAGACCTCCTGCTTGGAGGAGGGGTCTCTAGTCAATAGGTTTGTACCTGTAATTTGTTTTCTTGAATGCTCTTCCTTGGCGTTACAGCTTGCCAAACTTCTACTTGGCTCACCTCCCCATGTTTGGCCTCATAGAGTCCAATTCTGTCCAGTTTTTCTCCCTCTGGTCAGGAGCTTCTCCTGAGGGTTACTACCAGTCAACCATCTTTCAAAAATTCCCCAATTACCTATTTTAGATTTGGGAAATAACCAGTAGATGCTACATTGCATCTGTTGCCTCATGTGGACTTTCTGCCAATATTCAAGAACAGGAATACAAACCAGGGAAATGGTCTTATTTTTCTTCTAAATAGCTTGTGCCAATATCTCCACTTCTTGGTGCAGAATACACAGCTATGACAGTCAGAGTTCCCATTTGGGGACATTTTTATGCTTCTGGGCCACCAGGAAGGAAGGCTGGGCTGCTACTACCCACAGGTATCACATCAAAGGGGGTAAGGTGGATTTTTTTGAGACATAATCTCACTTTGTGCCTTGGGTAGAGTGCTGTGGTATCATAGCTCACAGTAACCTCAAACTCTAGGTAGGCATCAGTTAAAGTACATACAATTTTGTTTAGCAGAAACAAAGATTTTTTTATCCTTGAAAGTAAGCAAGTATTACGTGGGCTTTTTATTTATTTTATTTACTTATTTATTGAGACAGAGTCTTAATGTATCACCCTCAGTAGAGTGCCACAGCATCTGAGCTCACAGCAACCTCAAACTCTTGGGCCTACGCATTTTTCTTCCCTGGTGTACATAGCTGGTTCTCTAGCCATTGAGCTAGTGGTGTCAAGCCTCACATGGGCTTTTTTAAAAATTACTTTCAGGCTCAGTGCCTATAGCTCAAGAAGCTAGGGCACCAGCGACATACACTGGAGCTGGTGGGTTCAAATCCAGCCCAGGCCTGCCAAACAATGACGACTACAACCAAAAAATATCTGAACATTGTGGCAGGTGACTGTAGTCCCAGCGTCTTGGAAAGCTGAGGCAAGAGAATTGCTTAAGCCCAAGAGAAGGTTGCTATAAGCTGTGATGCCACAGCACTCTACCCAGGGCAACAGCTTGAGACTGTCTCATATATATATATATATATATATATATATATATATATATATATATTTCTTTCATAATGTATAAATAAGCACACATGTAAACATAGACCATAGTTTTTTTTTCTAAGTTGATAGAGTTCTTTTGTTTTGCTACGTATTTCAGAATATTAAGAACACAAATAAAATGTGTGTTTTTTTTTACATACCTGTTGTTATACCAGTCATATCAAAGTTATAGCTGTGGCCTTCACTTAGATTGTGAGACAGTGTGGAGCATACCCAATAAGTGTGAATTTACCCATCACCTCCTTCCTCCTCCCCCAAGCTTGATTTTCATTGATACTTACTTTCATATGTGTGCACTTAAGTGTTGACTGATTAGTTCCAATTTGGTATTGAGTATATACATTTGTTTTTCTCTGTTCTTGTGATGCTTCACTTAGAATAATGGTTTCCAGTTCTCTCCAAGTTGTCACCAAAGGTACTAGATAGCCATTATTTTTTAGGCTGAGTAGTACTCTATGGTATCCATTTTATTAATCCATTCATGTATTGATGGGCACTTGGGTTGTTTCCCTGTCTTTGTGATTTTTGAATTATGCTGCTATAATCATAGAGTATATTTAGTTCTCTCATTCTGATATACTTAAATTCTCTAAGTGCCATTTTATTTCTCTCTAAAAGGGGAATTTGATTTCTCAAAGCTCTTTTGGGTAGTGGAGGAGATGTTGCATAAAACGCCACTTGGTAGCATACCACATATGGTAGTTAATTAATAAAAGTTGATACTTGTCTTGATCTTTTCCAGGTTTCTAATTCTAAAGTGTTTTCAGTGTTCATGGATATATGAAAGAATTAATACTTATGTTCTATAAAGATTCTCAAAAAGCTGTTAAATTAGTCACATAATATGAACTCTCAGACATAAATTATCACTAAAATCACCCCTACACTATCAGTTGAAAGGAGGAAGAGTGAAGATTACACTCTTATATGCACACATTCATACATACATTTTTTTCTAACATATGAAGAGGAATATTTATCTATCAAGAAGTATATTCCTCTTCATTGTTAGGAAAATGTATACATGGATGTGTGTATGTATGCATAAATGTATACTTATATATACATACACAAATTATACATGTACAGTATATAATATATTCCTTACATATGTGTATATTAAAGTGATCTAAATGTTTTCATCCTAGATTGTTCTTATATTTACCTACATACACTAAACTAAAAACTATGTTTATTTCAGTGTAGCAGAATAAGTGCATTTTTTGTTTCAGATAAGTGAGCCTATATTTGTCATGTTTTGCACTTGTATTGATTGGTTTAGGTATAGTCTTCAGACTAAGTTACATAGTCCTGTGGGGTAGCTCAGAGTTATGTTTTAAAACTATATTACTGCACCTTTATCTTCATGTGCACACACACAATCTTCAGCTAGTGTGCAATAAAAAAGCTTATTTTCAGAAGCACTCTCTTTTAGTTTATGTTTATGTTTTCACATATTTAATTACACTAGCTATTAGTTCATAGTTGATCAAAGGCTTCAGGATAACCTCTGCATAATACTTAATTTTTATATAAGTATTATAGTTCTTATAGCAAGTAAATAATGCAGGTAGTCGTCTTTTCATAGGTGATACCACTAAAGCATACTAAAATAAAATCCCATGTGCAAGGTCAAGCAACTATTAATTAATTTACAAAATAAAATTTACACACAAATATACCTTACTCCAAACTTTGTTCATATCACTGAACTTCCTTTTAGCATTGGGGAAGACATGAAGACTGTAAGTTTTATGAAGATGGAGCAGATAGATTTGCTTTAGGTTTCAGTTTTCCATTTTTGCTGATATTCATTCTCCCCAAGCAATATTGCTCTGTAGATGAAAGGAGAATTTATTTTAAAACAGTCATGGCAATTTGTGCTTTCTTTTTTCTTTAAATATTTCACCTGTGTTTGCATTCTTTGAAAAATAAGGGCGAAGCTAATTCATGTACAAGAGAAAACTAATTAGGTTAACTTGGAATGTCATATGGCCTCTCAGGTGCTGAGCTCCAGGGAGAAAACTGTGCCCTTGTTCAAGGTCTGTCCCTTTGTAGTATAAAAGTAATTAAATAAATACATTAAAGTAAATGCATCTGTGATATACTGTTTTTTTCTGTCTGGTGGAACAGATTAATTGATATCTCATTATTCTTCTCTTTTTCACTCTTGACCAGGAATCTGAATCAATAAAAAGGTCCACTTATACTTTTCTGGTTTGATATTCAGGGAGAAAGAAAATTGTAGGTGGCAAAAAAATCTTACAAGAAGGTAGGTATTCACAAATTTTTTTCTTTGTTTTATTGAAGGAATTACCTAACGTGTAATTCCTTGCGTTGTACACATAAAATATTGTTATTAAAACTATTAAACATATCAATGACAGTGATATTTTAAAAATCATGGTTAAGAAATAAAATCCTAGAATTAACATGATGTGCTATAAAGAAGAATATAGAATTAAAAAAAAAAAAACTCTTCAAAAATGTATACATTCATTGTAAAATCAAATTATTTCTTTAAAATTTTCCATTCTTTTATTGTTTCCATATGCACCATTTTGCACCAACTATGGGCACATATGTGCTCTATGCCAAAGCTTCAATATATCAAAATTTTGTCCTTAACATGTCACCAGCTACAAAAGTTGACCAAGAAAAAGATGAATGATATGCTTGTTATGAAAGGAATGTTGTAGAGTAATAATGGAATTGAGAAAAATGGTGTATCTGGTTATGCCTACAAGGGAAAAAAGAAAATTCATTCAAAGAAAAGTATTTGCAAAAGTGCTTAATGTTTCTTCTCAGTACAGACTTCATCCTGACATTCCTCAGGTTATGCAAAATGAGAAGCAAGGAAATTAACTAATGTTGACAGGAACTAATGGAAGATGAATATCATAGCATTAATGAAGTTTTTTATAAAGTTAGAATTAAAAAGAAATAAATACACTGCATCATGTCCTTTAGCACTTATTAGCTTGGTATAGCACCAGAAAGGGTAGATTGGATAGTGCTAAATTATGTTATTTTGTGATAGGAATGATGATTAGAGAAAAGAAATGGAGAATTTTTACCAGCATCCTATAATGCATTGATCCTATGCACCCTATTCTGAATATTTTTATGTATATGAGGGTTTTTTACTGTTTGTTTTGAGACACAGTCTCTGTCACTCTGGGTAGAGTGCTGTGGCCTTATAGCTCATAGAAACCTCAAACTCTTGGGCTCAAGCAATCTTCTTGCCTCAGCCTCCTAGGAGTAGCTGGGACTATAGGCACATATCCCGCTACACTTAGTGGTGGGGGGGGGCTCACTCTTGCTTAGCCTGGTCTGGAATTCTTGAGCTCAGGCAATCCACTGGCCTCAGCCACCCAGAATGCTAGGATTATAGGCATGAGCCACCATACCTGGCCTTATGTATGTGTTTCGAAGTAGATGTTTTTGTTACTTATTTGTAACACATTTGGTGGAATATAGTCATTTGGAAATATTTCAGTAAATAATTCTAGTAAGCAGATCAAGACAATTATATGTTATAATTTGAAAGAAGCTCCAGAAATTTCAAATAAATATATATGACATGTTTTATAGAGATGTTACTTTAAGAATTTTGTTCATTGGCATCCCAAATGTACAAATAAATAAAATAAAAGTCTTAAATAACTCATGGAACATTTTGAGGGCATAAAGATACCTGAACTAAAAATCCCAAGTCTCTACCAATTCTATAACATATCTTTTACTTTATAGCCATTTGGTCTTTTTGAGGTCATTGCAGAAAGCTAGATTTAAAACAACATAAACACCAACAACATGGGTTTAAAAACACTGGAAGAGACTCAGATGTCAAAGTAAATGTTCTGGAAGACATAGTTAATCATGCCTTGAGCTTGAGTCAGAAGAAAAATCTTTGGTCCTATGTAAGTTGTGCATGATAGAACCTGGATCATAGAAGGCGCTCATTAAATGTTAACTGAAGGAAAACATGGAATGCATGAATATGTGGATCTTTATAAACCAATTACATAACCAGTTACACCATTTTTTCTCAATTCCATTATCACTGCTTGCTTGATGATTTTTATAAAAGTAATTTTTTATATCTTCATATTGTTTGCAATAAAAAAGAAGGCATAATAAAAATGATTAATACAGAGATGAGAATTTAGAAGATACAGTGAAAGGATGCAAAAAAGCAAGACATTCTATGACAAAGTTTGAGGGTATGGAAGAATACTTCTATCAGCTCTAGAGAAAGTAGGGTACCTGAGGTGCTGTTAAGGCAGGAGTTTGAAAGTATAATACACAAACAATGGGCTTCAGAGGACTTACTAAGCTAGTCAGAGGGTATATCAAATGACCAGTGCAACCTAAAGAGGCAAAAGTTTGGGCTTACAAGTTACCAAAGTTTATTTTTACAAAAACAAAGATGACTTGAGGATATTTTCTATTACAGATATGAACATAAGATTGAGAGGAAAATTATTCCTTAAATATAAATATTTCTGCTGGTACAGAAGAAACAGCATGACTGCTAAAATAATCATCTTGTATATAAAGTCAGCATGAATCACATGATTACTGGAAAATAACTGGTTCAATTTAATGGTTATTATTCACAGAATTTTCATTTTTATTTTGAGGAATAAATCATTCTTTCTTGAACCAAGTTGAGACTGGTACAACTGGCATGTCTATGTGAACATACATGCAGAATATCATAAGCACAAGATGCAATAGGCGAGAAGGTAAGTGAGCAAAAATTTGGATGGTATTTAATTACACACACACACTGTTGTGACTGAGAGACTTGACGTTCCTGTTTTCACAATTCAATATTTTTTTCTTCTAGATTGAATGAAAATATGGAAAAAAGAAATCTAACAGTCATCAGGGAATTTGTCCTTCTGGGACTCACAAGCTCAGCAGAGCAGCAATACCCTCTGTCTGTGCTCTTTCTCTGCATGTACTTAGTCACCGTGTTGGGGAACATGTTCATCATCTTGACCACTGGCTTTGACTCTGGCCTCCGTTCCCCCATGTATTTCTTTCTTAGTAACTTGGCTTTTGTGGACATCTGTTTTACTTCCACTACAGTGCCCAATATGATAGTGAACATCTTGACTGACAAGAGGACTATCTCTTTTGTAGGCTGCCTCACTCAGCTCTTCTTCTTCATTTCTTTTGTGAATATGGACAGCCTTCTTCTCTGTGTGATGGCATATGATAGGTATGTGGCAATTGGCCACCCTTTACATTATACCACCATAATGAATCCTCGCCTCTGTATCCAGCTGGTGGCTGGGCTCTGGGTTGTCACTTACCTCCACGCCCTCCTGCATACTGTCCTAATAACACATCTATCCTTTTGTGCCTCCAATGTCATCCATAATTTCTTCTGTGATCTCAACCCTCTCCTGTATCTCTCTTGCTCTGATGTCTCTTTCAATGTACTGGTTATTTTTACTGTAGGAGGTCTATTGGCTCTCACACCCCTGATATGCATTCTCATCTCTTATGTACTAATATTCTCCACCATTCTGAAGATCATATCTACTGAGGGGAAACAGAGAGCCTTTTCTACCTGTGGCTACCACCTGACAGTGGTTGTGTTGTTTTATGGCACAGCCATTGCTGTCTACTTTAGGCCTTCCTCCTCCCACACTCCTGAGAGTGACACCTTGTCAGCTGTCATGTATTCAGTGGTGACTCCGATGCTGAATCCTTTTATCTACACTCTAAGAAACAGAGCTATGAAGAGGGCACTTCAGAAAATGCTTTGTAGGTGCACAGCCTTTCAGCAGCTATTTTGACCTTAATGAGTGAATCAATTAATACCAGACCAGTGATAAGAAAAACTGTATGCCCAGATGGTCATAATAAAAGTAATAAGAGAAACCAATTGTTATTAAAGGTATCTCTTATGCTGGAAACTGTGTTAAGCACTTTATATGACTTATTAAATTTAATTCTCTAAGTAAATGTATAAAAATTAAGAAATCTATTTATTGATAAGGGAAATGAACCTTGGAGAAGTTAAATGGTGTACATGAAGCCCACAACTTGTAAGTAAATAGTTTCTGACTCCAATACAAATATGTCTTAGTGATGAGATGTAAGTCCCTCCAATACAGTTATCAAAAGCAGCAGATTAAGAAAAATTTTTCTCAATTTAACATCCATAATTTCAGATTTAGAATTAAAGGGGCATAAATTCTATTTTGGACTCAAAATGTAGTGGAATAATAAAGGCTTTACCATTTTTAACAATGTGTCCTCAAAGAATACTCAAAGAGTTTATTTATTCTCACCCTAAATACAGCCAATTATTTTATTCTATTGACTCATCTTTGTCACAAAAAGTCTTTTGGACCTCTGTAAATAGCTGCTTGAATGAATGTGTATTTTCAGAATATTTAAACACACACACATCCCTCCAAAAGAAAGAACATATATTTCTAGACATAAGAAAATTTAAATTGATTCAGGGACAAAAGTGTTTCTACAAAAAAGCAATAATGCTGGCAAATATGTTTTGTTCTTTTAACATATTTATCTAATTTACAGTGTCAAAATAAAGAATATGGTCAGACAATAAATAAGTAAATAAATAAATATATTGGGGAAGGAATTTTTAAATTGAAGTTGTACACATTAAAAATTAATATTTGAAGGCTGGGCACAGTGGCTCACACCTGTAATCCTAGCACTCTGGGAGGTTGAGGCAGGTGGACTGCCTGAGCTCACTGGTTCAAGACTAACCTGAGCAAGAATGAAACCCTATCTCTGAAAAATAGCCAGGCGTTGTGGTGGGTGCCTATAGTTCCAGCTACCCATGAGGCTGAGGTAAGAGAACTGCTCAAGACAAGACCAAGAGTTTAAGGTTGCTGTGAGCTATGACACTCTACCAAGGGTGACAAAGTGAGACTAAAAAAATGATATTTGCTTTATTTGTCTACAGCTAAAAGATTATTTGTCATGAAGCTTAATTCAATCCCTCCCTAGAGGGAAAATTGTTTAAAATTATGGGTTTAGGAGCAGGATATTGCTACAGTTTGAAGATTATCTGTTTTAGGCTTTCAGATATCACAGAGGTCAGTCCTGAATTGGGCAGCATATCACCCCATATTGTCAAATATTGGATGAACAGCGATTATTTTATTTAGTATGACATATAATTATATCCATTCTTTATTCTTATATAAGACAGTCTAATTCTCTACATTAATTTTTATTTTATTAAATTTCTGAATTGTTTGCTACAGATTCATGGTAAAGCTTCAATCATGTAGTATCTTCCCATAATGAAAACAGTGATGTAAATCTAATTATTTAACTTCCTTCTTCTCTACAGATCTCAATAGCCAGCCAAAATGGTGCAACCATATAAGAAGGGAAATCATACATCTTCTCTTTAAATATATTTTGCAAAATTTCATCTGCTGATGACAATAAATTTCAGCAAAAACATAAAGCAAATTGGAGCACATAAAACCTAGGATTCTACCATTCACTTATCAAAATACAATTTTTGTTTCTAATACGTCCTTCTCCAACTCTTAATTACAGGCATTTTTTTTATTTAAGTAAAAAAATAATAACAAGAATAAAAAAGAAAAAGAGAAATATGTGGGTAGTAAGATGAAAATGGTAGCGAATGGTAAGAGTATATGTACTGCAGTCTCCACCAAAAACCACTGCATTGTATTTCTTCTTAGACCTCTTCAGAGACTGGAAAAGTAAATCCATGCTAAGATGCAATTTGGTAGCATGAATCTGGGTTTTGTTGTTGTTTGAATTTTTTATTAATTTATAATTAAAGTCATAACTGTACACATTTATGGGGTACAATGTGGTAATTTGATATACAACATGGAATGCTTAAATCAAACTGATTAACATAGTCATCACCTCACTTATTTTTTGTGTAAGACATTTAAAATTTACACTTACTTATTTTAACATATATGCTTTCATTAGGTGAGATCCCACCAAATCCCCTTCCTCCTCCCATCAGTCACAATCCTTCTTCCCCTCCCCTCCCTCTTCTCACATCTATTCCTTGTTAGATTATATTTGTGTTTTATCATTCATATAAAAGTGAAAGTGTTTGTACATTGGTTTCATAGTAGTATTGAGTACATTGGATACATTTTTCACATTCTTGAGATACTTTATACTTTACAATGAAGAATGGGAACTTTCTTTACTTTACAACTTCATCCAGATAAATATAAAACAGGTAAAGTCTCTATCTCTTTATGGCTGAATAGTATTCCATGGTATACATATACCACAATTTGTTAATCTGTTCATGTGTTGATGGGCACTTGGAGTGCTTCCATGACTTGGCAATTATGAATTGGGCTGCAATAAATATTCTGGTGAAAATGTCTTTGTGGTAAAATGATTTTTGTTTGAATTACAGGGTCAAATGGAATATTTACTTTTAGTTCTTTGAGGATTCTCCATACTTCTTTCCATAAAGGTTGTATTAGTTTGCAATCCCACCAGCAGGGCATAAGTGTTTCCTTCTCTTCATATCCATGATAACATCTGCAGTTTGGGGACTTTGTTATGTGAGCTAATCTTACTGGGGTTCAGTGATATCAAAGGGTGCTTTTTATTTACATTTTTCTGATGATTAGAGATGATGAGCATTTTTTTTTCATGTGTTTCTTGGCTATTTGTCATCTTCAGAGAAGTTTCTGGTCAAGTCTCTTACCCACAAAAAAATGGGGCTGTTTGTTCTTATCTTATTGGTTAATTTGAGTTCTTTCTAGATACTAGTTATCATACCTTTGTCAGAACCATAACCCTAACCATTTGGGTGTAGTGCTCTTAGCTGTGCAGAAGCTTGGTGATACCATTTTTTTAATGTGGTGTTGCTGAAATTGCTAGGAGGTTCTTCCTCATAAAATATTTTCCCAGGCCAATACTTTTAAGCATTTTCCCTGCATGCTCTTCTAGTATTTTTATGGTCTTGTGTCTTAAATTTAAATCTTTTATTCAGCAAGAATAATTTTTTGTTAATGGAGACAGGCGTGGGTCCAGTTTCAGCCTTCTACATGTCACTAACCAATTCTCCCAGTAACATTTGTTAAACAGGGACTCTTCCACAACGCATGTTTTTGGTAGGCTTATCAAAGTTCAAATGGTGATATGTGTCTGGGTTCATCTCTAGATTTTCTGTTCTATTCCATAAATCTACCTATCTATTTTTGTGCCAGTACAATGCTGTTTTGGTCACTAGAGATTTGTAGTATAACCTGAAGTCTGGTAATGGAATGCCTCCAGTTTTGGTTTTATTTAAGAATTGTATTGGCCACTCAGGTTTTTATGTTATTTCATATAAAACAAAATAACATTTTTTCAAATTTTTTAAAGTATGACATTGGTGCTATAATGGGATTGAATTAAATCTGTAGATTGATTTGGGTACTATGGAAATTTTAACAATGTTGATCCTTCCAAACCACGAGAATGTATGTTCTACTATTTGTTAACATCTTCTGCTATTTCTTTTCTCAGGGTTCCATAATTCTCTTTATAGAGCTTTTCCCACTTCATTTGTTAGATATAGCCCCAGGTATTTCATCTTCTTTGGTACTACTATAAAAGGAATAGAGTCTTTATTATATTCTTGGTATAACTATTATTGGTATTTATAAAGGCTACTGATTTGTAGGTATTGATTTTGTATCCCAAAACACTGCTATATTCCTTGATCACTTCTAAGAGCTTTTTAGTTGAATCCTTGGGGTTTTCCGGTTATAAGATCATGTCATTCACGAAGAGAGAGTTTGACCATTTCTGTGTCAATTTGAATATCCTTGATCTCCTTTTTTTCCCTGATTATGATGGCTAGGACTTCCAGCATTATGTGGAATAGCAGTGGTGACAATGGGCATCCTTGTCTAGTTCCAGATCTGAGTGGAAATGGTTTGAATTTTACTCCATTAAATATATTGGCTTGGGTTTGCTTAGATGGCCTCTGTCAGTTTAAGAAATGTCCCATCTAAGCCTATTTTGTTAAATGTTTTAATCGTGAAAGGAAGCTGGATATTATCAAAACCTTTTCTGCATCAGTTGAAAGAATCATACGGTCTTTGTTTTTGATTTTATTTATGTGGTGTATTATATTTATAGATTTACATATGTTGAACCAAAATTTTAACACTGGGATAAAAACAACTTGATCATGGTGTACAAGTTTTTTTTGGGGGGGATTTATTGAGGGTACAATAAGCCAGGTTAAACTGATTGCATTTGTTTGGCAAAGTCCCTCTTGCATTTGTGTCTTGCCCTGAAAAGGTGTGGCACACATCAAGGCCCCACCCCCCTCCTTCCTTCCTTCTCTCTGCTCTTTCTTTTCCCATCCCTCCCTCCTTCTTTCTCTCTCTCCTCTCCCCTTCCCCCACCCCCATTGTGACCTTAATTGTCATTAATTGTCCTCATATCAAAATTGAGTACATAGGATTCATGCTTCTCCATTCTTGTGATGCTTTACTAAGAATAATGTCTTCCACTTAATCCAGGTTAATATGAAGGATGTGAAGTCTCAATTTTTTTTAATGGCTGAATAGCATTCTATAGTGTACATACACCAAAGCTTGTTAATCCATTCCTGAGTTGGTAAGCTTTAGCCTGTTTCCACATTTTGGTGATTGTAAATTGCACTGCAATAAACAGTCTACTACAAGTGTCCTTATGATGAAAGGATTTTTTTGCTTCTGGGTAGATGCCCAGTAATGGGATTGCAGGATCAAATGGGAGGTCAAGCTTGAGTGCTTTGAGGTTTCTCCATAATTCCTTCCAAAAAGGTTGTACTAGTTTGCAGACCCACTAGCAGTGTAAAAGTATTCCCTTCTTTCCACATCCATGCCAGCATCTGCAGTTTTGAGATTTTGTGATATGAGCCATTCTCGCTGGGGTTAGATGGTATGTCAGGTTGGTTTTGAATTGCAATTCTCTAATAGATAGGGATGATGAATATTTTTCATGTGTTTTTTAGCCATTTATCTATCTTCTTTAGAGAAGGTTCTATTCATATCTCTTTCTCATTGATATACGGAATTGTTGGCTTTTTTCATGTGGTTTAATTTGAGTTCTCCATAGATCCTAGTTATCAAGCTTTCGTCTGATTCAAAATATGCAAATATCCTTTCTCATTGTGTAGGTTATCTGTTTGCTTTGGTTGTTGTCTCCTTAGCTGTATAGAAGCTTTTCAGTTTAATGAAGTCCCAATTGTTTATTTTTGTTGTTGCAATTGCCATGGCAGTCTTTTTCATGAAGTTCTAATTATTGAAAAAATCAGCAATGGAAATTGTATTTAACCTAGAAAAAATGAAGAAAAAAAAGGGAAAAAAAGAAAAGAAAAAATCTGTAGGGAGAAAGTTGAAATTAAAAAAACAAAACAACAACAACAACAGAAAAAAATAAAAACAAGCAATAAAAAAAACAAAAACAAAGCAGTATATATATCTTTTTAAATATTATCTGGGCAACAGGTGATCTTCTGGCATATGAGATGTTAATCACAATGCTGATACTACTGGAGGCCTCCAATGATTTCTCAAACCCCGCAGGGTGGAAACCCTAAATTTCTCTTCAGTCCTCTTAAAAGACACTTTAAACTTCCAAACTTGGCTAAGCAGAAACTTTCCCAGGAATGTGCTTGTTGCTGGGATCACTGCTAAAGTGGCTATCCACTTATCCAGTGTGCCAAAACCAGTCTCACTCTGCCCCTGAGGGTAAAGCAGCTCAGTCCCTGCCTTTAGGCTTCTCAGTCACTAGATTACTAGCTCCAGTCAGATCCTTGCTCTGCGACTCTGAGGGCAGAGCTTGCCAGGGCAGGTCTCTCACAATGGCTCCCTGCAGCTCAAAGCTGAACACTATTAGCTCCGTCTGGCTCAGGAGCTCAGTCTGGGGCCCCAGACAATGCACAAAGTTCTCCGCACTCCTTCCAAAGCTCTTCCCAAGGCAGTTCAACTGAGTGCCACTTCCACAAACAGTTCACAGGTAAGGCCTTTCCAGTTTGTATTCTCACTGCTGCTGTACTTACAGCTGCCAGCAGGATTAGACTGATCAAACACATGCAACCACTTGTCAGTTTTCCACTGTTTTTGTTGCCTGTTGGGATCCAGAAGTCTGTCACTGACTCCCTGTATCCTCAAAGGGATGGCTATAGGCAGATCCCACCAGCCTGTGATGCCTGGAGTCTTATTTCCCCAGGCTCATGGTGCCCAGTTGCAGGGAAGCTGTTACTCAGCTGCCATCTTGCTCTCTACTAAAATAAACTGGCTAGTTCTGACTCAGAATCTCTCACAAGGTTGTAGTTGAGGGGTTAGTGGAGGCTATATTCATCTAAAGGCTTGACTGGGGCTGAAGAAACTGCTTTTAAGGTAGCTCACTCATATGCCTGGCAAGTTAGTGTTGATTGTTGGCAGGATTCAATTCCTTGCCATGTAAACCTCTCCATAGGACTATGAGTATCCTTCAGAGAAAGTAATCTAGCTAGCCCATGGCAACCCCTCAGTAAATACTTGATTAACCATCCATTCATTTGTCATCTGAGTAATGGGCTGTGGCCAGCGAGAAGGTCGGCTCGCAGGTTCCCATCCTCCACCGAACCTACGCAGCTCTCAGCACTCCAGGGTCAGAGCTGGCAACCCTGGAAATATCCAGCTGGTATAAAAAATTTTAAATGGATCATTGTATTCTGTTTGCTAGAGTGTTATGGAATATATTTGCATTAATGTTCATTAATGATATTAGTCAATAGTTTTCTTTCTTTGTTAGGTCCTTACCTGGTTTGAGGATCAGGGCAATATTTGCTTCATAGAATTTGTTGGGGAAGATACCTTCCTTTTGTAAGTTTTGGAATAGATAATGTAATATAGGTACTAGTTCCTCTTTGAAGGTTTGATTGAAATCTGATATGAAACTCATGTGGTCCAGGTTTTTCTTTTTTGGGACATTTTGTATAGTTGATGTTATTTCAGTGCTTCACATAGGTCTGTCTAAAATTTCTAATTTTTTCTGGTTGAGTTTAGGAAGGTGGTGTGCTTCTAGGTGTTGGTCCATTTCCTCTACATTTTCACATTTCTGAGAATAGAGTTTTTAATAGTAATCATTGAGGATATTTTGTATTTCTGTGGTATCTGTTGTTATTTCTCCTTTATAATTTCTGACTGAAGTTATTAGAAATCTTACATTTCTGTTTCTGGTTAGCCTAGCCAAAGGTTTATCAATTGTATCAATCTTTTCAAAGGACTAACTTTTTTTCCCATTGATCTTCCAAATGATTCATTTTCAATTTCATTTAACTCTAGTCTAATTTTTGCTATTTCACTTCTGCTGGGCTTGGGGTTGGATTGATCTTCCTTTTCCAGTTCCTTAAGATGAATTGTTAAGTTGATGACTTGCTCTCTTTCTGTTTTCTTGATGAAAGCTTCTAATGCTATAAATTTTCCTCTTAGGAATGCCTTTGTAGTATTCCATAGGTTTTGATAGTTTGTGACTTCATTGCCTTTTTCTTTGTCAAGAAATTTAATATTTTCCTTTTTAATCTTGTCCTTAACCCAGTTTTCATTTAGCATAAGCTTATTTAGTTTCTATGACTTTATTTGTGTGTGAAGATTTCTGTTGCTATTGAGTTCAATGTCTATTCTGTGATGGTCTGAGAAGATACAAAGAATAATTTCTATTTTTTTCAATTTGTTGAGGTGCATATTTGTGTCCTGAGATATGATTGATTTTGTAGGATGATCTGTGGTATGATGAGAAGAATGTGTATTCAGTTTTGTCAATGAAATTTTCTGTAGAGTTTTGTTAAATCCATTTGTTAAATCCATGACTTTTAGGGTCATGTTTAAGTCCATTATTTATTTGTTTAGTTTCTGCTTGGAGGATCTGTCCAGCACTGTCAAAGGAGTGTTGAAATCTCCATCTACTTATTGTCCTGGAAGTTATCATGTTGTTCGGATCCTTTAGGGTTTGTTTTATGTATCAAGGAGCTTTTAGTTTGGGTGTGTAAATATCAATTATTAAACATTTCTTTATGTTGTATGCTTCCCTTTTTGTATATAGTGCCCATCATTGTCTTTTCTTATTTTTTGTTAGTTTAAATCCAATTATGTCTGCAAATTAGATTGAAATTCTTTCTTTTTTCTGATTTCCATTTGTCTGGATTATTATTTTTTATCCTTTTATCCTGAGTCTTGTTTTATCCTTAGAGCTTAGATGTGTTTCTTGAAGGTAGAAGGTATTGGGCTTCAGCTTTTGTATCCAGTCAGCCAGTCTGTGACAATTTAGTAAGGAATTTAAACCATTCACATTTATTGACAGAATTGATAGGTATGGTGAAGTTTTTGTCATCTTCTTTTCAGAAGTCCAGAGGTTCATTATATCTCTTGTACCACTGTGGAAATTAGGCATTGGTTTTCATTTCTGGGTGTGTTTACTGTGATGATGGACCATTGGGCTGCTCATTATGAAGAATGGGTCTGAGTACTTCCTGTAGAACTGGTGTAGTTATGGAAAATGTCTTTAATACTAAAGTATTTGATTTCTCCACTACAAATGAAACTCAGTTAGTCAGGATACAGGATCCTGGGATGAAAGTTGTTTAGTTTAAGAAGGTTAAAGGCCTATGACCACTCTCTTCTAGCTTGAAAAATTTAGCTGAAGGATCTGTGGTTTTTCTGAAACTATCCCCTTTGTAGGTAAGACTTTTCTTACACCTGGCTGCTTGGAGGATTTTCTCTTTCATATTGACTTTGGCAAAGTTAATTACAATGTGTCTAGGAGATGCTGTGTTTAAATTATTCATGTTGGCATTTTAAAACTACTATTTGAATTTCTGTGTCTCTTGAAATGCTTGAAAAATTCTCTACCATGGTATCTTGAAGTACAGCATCATTTCTTTTAGGACCATCGTGTTCTTCTTCAGGAATCCCTAAAATGTGAATGTTTGATCTTTTGGAATAATCCTATAATTCTATCAGGGAGTATTCTGTTTTTGTACTCTCTTTTGGTTTTCTACCTCTGTGAATAATTAGGATAGTTCAAAATCTTGTCTTCAATTTCTGAAATTATTTTCTCTGTATATTCTACTTCATCTCTCAGGTTCTCTACTATATTTTGAAATTCTTCAAACATAAAAGATGTAAAGTCTCCATCTTTTCTTATGGCTGAGTAATACTTCAAGATATACATATACCATAGTTTATTAATCCAGTCATTGGCTGATCAGCACTTGGGTTGCTACCACATCTTGGCAATTATGAATTGAGCTGCAGTAAACATTCTGGTGTAAATGCTCTTATGGTACAATGATTTTTGTCCTTCTGAGTAAATATCTAGTAATGGGATTGTGGAACCAAGTGGAGGGTCACCTTTTAGCTCTTTGAGAATTCTCCATACATCTTTCCATAAAGGTTATATTAGTTTTCAATCCCACCAGCAGCGCAAAAGTGTTCCCTTCTGGCCACAGCTACACAAGCATCTGTAGATTTGGGACTTTGTGATGTGAACTAATCTCACTGGGGTTTGATCATACCTCAGGTCAGTTTTAATTTGCATTTATCTGATGATTAGGAATGATCAGAATTTTTTCATGCGTTTTTTGATCATTCGCCTTCTTCAGAAAAGGTTCAAGTTCATGGGTTCTTATCTTGTATAGATGTGTTTTATTTTGTTTTTTTTTATTGTTGGGGATTCATTGAGGGTACACAGAACCAGGTTACATTGATAGATTTTGTTGTAAATCACATCTCTTGACCACCTCCACCCACTCCTTCCCTCCCCTTCTCAGGTCTCCCCATCCCCCACCACCCACCATGTACTGGGACCTTAATTGTTCTCATAACAGAATTGAGTACATAGGACTCTTATTTCTCCATTCTTGTGATGCTTTACTAAGAATAATGTGTTCAACATAGATCCAGGATTTTTTAGTGTCTGACTAGTATTCCATGGTATACAAACCATATATACTCGAGTACAAGCTGACCTGAGTATAAGCCGACCCCCTTAATTTTACCCTAAAAACTGGGAAAACTTAGTGACTTGAGTATAAGCTGAGGTGGAAAATGCAGCAGCCACTGGTAAATTTCAAAAATAAAAATATATACCCAAAACAATTACAATAATTAAGGAATCAGTAGGTTAAATGCTTTTCAATATTTATTGCTAAAGAAAAACTGTAAACTAGCAACAACTTTAAAATTTTAAATAAAGTGCAGAAAACTGTAGCTTAACAGATAATCAAGCTAAATCACAAAGGTTAAAATCCTTCAAAACTGGATTCCTCCTCCTCATCATCTGTATGTCCAAACAGAGCTTCAGCTGTATCTGATATGAGGGTATCAGCATAGACATTGTCATCATCACTGAGTTCGGAGATATCATCATCACTGCTGTTGGCCTCATACAAAGCACATTGTAAATAAATGGTTAAAAATCCTGAACCTTATACTCCAAAACCCCTGATTATAAGGATTCAGGATTTATAAACATTTATTTACAAGACTTTACTGCCTTAAATGGGGTTTTCACTTAATTAAATGTGCCATTAAATATTGTGGGTTAAATAGTTCAGTGGAATACAGCTCCATTCAGCCACCTACCTCTTCAGCTCAGCAGCAACTTGTGGACTGAGCTGAAGCACCGCCCCCTCAAGTAGACGGCAGAAGACGCCTGGAGACTACGTCATGTGATTAGGTGCACGCGCACCGAATCAAATAACCCGCATGACCCGAGTATAAGCCGAGTTCGGGTTTTTCGGCACAAATTTTGTGCCGGAAAAACTCAGCTTATACTCGAGTATATACGGTACTTAGGTAACATCTCTTAAAGTGTTTTTGGTACCCTGTCTATTGTTAGGGGTATATACATATAGGGTAAAACTATAAAGAAAGACAGGGTAATGACGAAGTTCAGAATTATTTTTTCTCCTTGGAAACCAGGACAGAGCAGGAAGGAGCTCATTGGAATTGGCAATGGTCTCCTAAAACAGTGGTGGAAACAAGAGTATTCTTCTGGTCATTCTTCTTTAACCTGAGCATGTATATTATGTATGCCCTAATACATGCAGCAGGTATATTTAATTAAGCAAAATAATAATGCAATGCTAAAGCCCCTGAATTTTAGTGTTATTGACCTGGGTTCCCTATTCAATATAAGTTTTGTGATATTGGTCAAGGCATTTGGAATCATGAGGACTGTTATGCATTTTCCCTTGGAAGTTGGAAACTAGAATATTAGTGGTCATATTCTGTTTGCAAAGCTTCTTAAGTTTCCAAAGTTTTGACAAAGTCTAAAACTGTGATCAGAAAAGAGTTGTTGACAAATTGAGTTAATTGAGTTTCAATACTGAAGGGCATGAGCTTAAAATCTGGGCTTTGCTGAAATCTGTCATTATTTAAAAAAACAAAACTATACCTGTCCCTGGCAGGAAATGCAGAGGACATGTGATTCACACAAACTTCTGAAATTGTAAGCTCCTTTTTCCTACTCACAGGAAATAATGAGTTAATAAGTAACAAGATCTCCAGCAGGCCTGCAGGCAGGCCCACTGACAAAAATTACATAGAATAGAAAATCCCTTTTTGACAAAACAGCTAACACTTGATTTCTGCTAACTGGTTTTAGCATGCAAGGAGAAAGGATAAAAGATTTAGGATGTTCCGCCTTTACACTTTTAGCTAAATGCTCCTTTCTAAATTTGCTTTGGTTACAAATGCTTAGTGACCATCAGCAAACAGAGAATGTTTGCTTTTCCTAAGGAGCATATTTCCCCGCCAGCTTGTTGTCACCAGCTTCCAAAATGAAAGATTTGTGAAATTACAGATTTAAATACCACATCTACATAGAAACACTCTTAATCCAGACCTTAAACATTTAACCTCAGGATTGGGGGGTGTATAAAAGTATAAACAGAAATATAATTAAGACATTTGTATAAACTGAAGTATAATTAAGTATAATTAAGTATAATTAATGTTTCTTGTGAACAACCCACATCCACGAAACCAAGATAATACCAGGAGTGCTGTGTTTATTCTGAGCATCACATTTTAACAAGGGTTTATAGCCAACCAGAAAATAACGTGAAGAGGGTCTGTATTCCAGGACATAAGAGGAAGTGCAGAGAGAGAGAACCCAGGATTTAGCCCTGAGAGCCTGGGCAGGATATTCCTGTGAATGTTGCTTCAGAGAATGGAATTAGGGGGTTCAGTTCTGAGTAAAGAAGGTTTCCTACAATTAAATGACAGCTATAAATTCTTACCCATATAAGGTAATGGAATTTCTGTCCCCAGAAGGGTTTAAGCACAGGCTAGTTTCTGCCAAAATTTTTGCGGATTCCTCCATGGAGCTGGGAGTTGGAATAAATGGTCTCTAAACATTCCTTCTGCCTCTAAATGTCTAATGTGCAGTATGGAAAAACAGTATTCGAAATCATCTTTATTTCCACCCCTTTTGCTCTTTCTTCCAGGCAATTTACTAGCTTGTAATTCATTTCTGTTGTTTATAAATTGCCATACACTTGTCCTTTGTTTCAGCTAAGAGGAGTCACGGAGTGCCTTTCCTTGAATATGACACAGCTGAGGACTTGGTACCAGACTGATAGCTCTGAGTTCTCATCCCTGCAAGAAATGAGTTTGAGTTTACAAATGTCATCTTTCCTGGGCAGCACCTGTGACTCAGTGGGAAGGGCACCAGCCCCATATACTGAGGGTAGCAGGTTCGAACTTGGCCCCCGGCCAGCTAAAACAGCAGTGACAACTGCAACAAAAAGTAGCCAGGCATTGTGGCAGGCACCTGTAGTCCCAGCTTCTTGGGAGGCTGAGGCAAGAGAATTACCTAAGCCCAAGAGTTGGAGGTTGCTGTGAGCTATGACACCACTGCACCCTACTGAGAATGACAAAATGAGACTCTGTCTCAAGAAAAAAAAAAAAAAAAAAAGAAGTGTCATCTTTCCCCAACCCTTTTTCTTTTTATTTATTTATTTTTATTGTTAAATCATAGCTATGTACATTAGTGCAATCAAGGGGTACAATGTGCTGATTTCATATACAATCTGAAATAATCTCATCAAACTGTTCAACGTAGCTTCGTGGCATTTTCTTAGTTACTGTATGTAGACGCTTGTATTCTGCATTTAATAAGTTTCGCCTGTATCCATTCTAATATGCACCATAGGTGTGACCCCACCCATCACTCTCCCTCCACCCTGACTTACCCCTCTCCCTTCCTCTCCCTTGGCCCTTTCCCCATATTCTTGTGCTATAGTTGGGTCATAGCCTTCATGTGAAAGCTATAATTTAGCTTCACAGTAGGGCTGAGTACATTGGATACTTTTTCTTCCATTCCTGGGATAGTTTGCTAAGAAGAATATGTTCCAGCTCCATCCATGTAAACATGAAAGAGGTAAAGTCTCCATCTTTCTTTAAGGCTGCATAGTATTCCATGGTGTACATACCACAATTTGCTAGTCCATTCATGGGTCGATGGGCACTTGGGCTTCTTCCATGACTTAGCAATTATGAATTGGGCTGCAATAAACATTCTGGTACAGATGTCTTTGTTATATTGTGA
>CAUYPK010020688.1:0-19823 GCA_963574355.1 Loris lydekkerianus | reverse complement strand
AACAATTCCCTCTTTTGTTTTTTGTATGGCAGAAAAACATAGCCCCTGTCTTAGGTTGCCTGCTCTTGCAGTTTCAGTCTAACCCATCATGGGGATACAAACATCAATGGTTTGGTCCCTGTCTTAGGTTGACTGAATGCAGAGTGATCTTACCTGTCTTTGGGTATTATGAATGTAATCCATCGTGCAGCTTCTCCACATCCTGATATAACAGACAGACTCTTACTTGACAATGTGAATGTTACTTTCTTTGCATTACTATTATTATTATTGCTCAATACTTCATTGCAGCCATCGTCTGATTTCTTTTCTGAATGTATTTATCTTCATTCATTCTTTACGAGGTTTTTGTTTCTAGTCCTTATCTTAAACATTGTTGTTATTAAATTTTAAGCCTTTTTAATTTTATGAAGGCAAAAAGTGTAAACCTAATAAACACATGCATATGTAAAAAAAAAAAAAAAGAAAAAAAGAAAAAAAAAGAAAAGTGCAAAACTCTGCACTGTTTATATTTGTGCATGGGAAAGAAGAGGCATACAGAGGCTTCATGCAAGGATATCACAAACCATCATTTTGTAGAAAAAACAAAAACAAAAACAGTATCTGTGAAGTGCAATAAGTAAAGCATAATATTTATGATGATTTTGCCAGTAGCAATGTCCTTAGTACAACTTTTCAAAGCCCTCTCAACTACGCCAATATGACTTTTTTTTTTTTTGGCCAAAGTCCAATACTCTATTCATTAGAGAGATTCTAGAAGCTACCAATTGGTATCCTTGAAAACTTCCATTTTTCCTAAATAAATTGAAATTGGCTTCTACTGTTTGATTATGGTATCTCTGATTTTAGCATGTTCTCCATCTGTCTTCCTCCCAAAACCCTAGTCATTATATTTTCCTAACAATATCTGATAAAAATAACCAGAGCAAGTATCCCTTTGATTTACGTTGAGGGTACAATAAAAGTTATCTCACTGTTTTCAAATTGCATAGTTTTACTCCTCAAAGATGTTTATAAAGAAAACTAAAAACTTGCAACATTATAAACCTTCATCAAGGGTTCACTGTGACACAGCTAGGGTGGTAATGGAGTTTGACGAGCATAGCAAACACTCTCAAGTCTTCAGTTTTAGTAATTTGTTTTTTCTTGATGTTACTGAGAAGATCCCCAAGGATATTTCTCTAAACCAAATATATACTAAGTTAAAGGACATGACTAGTCAATGAGACAATGTTCTCTGTGATTAAATATTCCCTATTTGTGCCTTATTCCTATGACGATGTTAAAGGAAGTACTAAGGGAATGCTTTGGTGAAATCACTGAGGTTTATCAAATAAATCAAACTGAAACATAGTCATTTAATTAATGTATAAAGTGTACCTGTCCTAAATTTGTCAGGTAAGTGGACAAGAAAGTTATTAAATATTTAAATAAAATACAAACTAAAAAAAAAAAAAAACATTCCCAATGGCAACAAAAAATACTTAAGTATAAATTTAAGCAAGACAGCAATCTGTACACTGAAAACTACAGGATAAATTTACCTAATAAGGCAAACTATCTATATACTGAAAACTATTTATGAGAAGAAATTGAAGAAAATACAAATATATGAAAATATATCACCTGTTTTGGATTAGATTAATATTGTTAAAATGTCCAAACTACCCAACAGGATCTATAGATTTAATGCAATGCCTATTAAAATTTAATGTATTTTCCATAGAAATAGAAAAAAAAATTCTCATATTCATATAGAGTCACAAAAGACTCTGAAAATCCAAAGCAATTTTGAGCAAGCAGAACATAGCTTGAGGCATCAGATTAAATTACATCAAAACATAGTTGAGCCTCTGTAAGTTGACCACCCAAGGGACTATAACACACTGGTCACCACATGGAGGCAGTCAACTTAAGGAACTACCATCCTGATATGTACATGCGGTGCATGTCCAGTCTATAAAAATTAGGCCAACTTAAGGAGGTGATCAATATGGGAGGTGGTCAACTGTGAGGTTCTGCCATATACTACCAAGCTGTAGTAATCAAAACATCATAGTATTAGACAAAAACAAAAACACTGACCAATAGAACAAGGTAAACAACCCAGATACGAACCCACACATTTATGGCAATTAATTTTCAATAAAGGTTCCAAGAACACATAATAGGGAAAGAAATGTTTCTTCAATAAATGGGAGAACTTCATCTAATGGGAAAACTAGGTATCTACATACAGAAGAATAAAATTAGACCAACTCACATGATATACAAAATGGAAAATGAAAATGGGTTAAAAACTTACATGTAAGAACCTGCAACTATAAAATTGCTAGGATATAGGAGAAAATCTTTACAACATTAGTCTATGAAATTACTTTTTTGTATATTATCTCAAAGCACAAACACAAAAGTAAAATTAGACAAATGGGAGTGTTTCAAACGAATAGCCTTCTCCATACCAAAGGACACAATGAAATGAAGCAACAGTCCATGGAGTGAGAGAAAGTAACGGCAAGCCATACATCTGATAAGGGGTCAATATATCAAATATATAAGGAAATAAATAATTCAAGAGTAAAGAACTAAAATAGCTCAACTAAAAAGGGAGCAAAAGGATCTGAACATTTTTCAAAAGATGTACAGATGTCCAACAGATTTATGAAAAATTGCTTAATGTCACCAATTACTCAGGACAATGCAGATTAAAATCACAATGCAATATCATCTCACCCCAGTTAAAATGGCTATTATCAAAAAGACAAAAGATAACGAATATTGTTGAGAATGTAGAGAAAAGAAAATCCTGGGAATATAAACCAGTATAGCCATTATGGAAAGCAGATGGAGTTTCCGCTAAAAACTAAAAATAGCACTGCCATTTGATCTAACAATCCCAGCATATATCCAAAGGATATATATACATATATGCTGTGGGCATATATCCAAAGGAATTAAAATCAGCATGTCAAAGAGGTATCTGCACCATCATGTTCATTGCACCATTATTTACAATAGTCAAGATGAACAGAAGTGTTTATCAACAGATGAATGGATAAAGAAAATGTAGAGTATGGTACATACACAATAGAATACTATTCAGTCCTTAAAAATAATAAAGTCCTGCCATTTGCAACAACATGAACAAACATGGAGAACTTTATGCTAAATGAAATAGGCAGGCAAAGAAAGACAAATATTACAGGATCTCACTTATACGTGGCATCTAAAAACGTCAAATTCATAGAAGTAGAAAGTAGAATGGGGGTTACCAGAGGCTGCCAACAGGGAGAACAGCGAGGTAGGGAGATATTAATCAAAGGATACAAAGTTTCAGTTGGACGTTGGACGGGAAAAATAAGTTTTCCATATCTATGGCACAGTAAAGTGATTTCAGTTAATAATGTATTTTATATTTCAAAATTGCTAAGAGTATATTTCAAATGCATTGTCACAAAAATAATAAGTGAAATGAGAGATGAGTTATCTTGATTTAATCATTCCATATTGTATACTTATATCAAAACATCACATTATAATCCATAAATACACATGCTTTTTGTCAATTAAACTGATTTATTAAAAGAAGGATTTGTAGGAGTGGCAGGTCCCTAAGCCTCTGATATTGAACAATTTGCATGATAAAATTACTTTACATGAGAATTACAGGAAGAAAGGGAGGTGTGTTGAGGGGCAAGCACAGACTATGCTTTGGCCCACTAAATCGCTCCCGGTTCTTAGATCAAGCTAAAAGCTTACATAACCCTGAGGCTCTGTCTGTGTTGTTCCCTCTGTCCAGGATGTACCACCACATTTACCCCTTTTCTCAACCAACCTCCACAGGGCTTTTCCAAACACAGACGAAATATAAATTAAGGTCCTCAAACTACGGCCCATGGGCCACATGAGGCCATGGGATTGTATTTGTTCCCGTTTTGTTTTTTTACTTCAAAATAAGATATGTGCAGTATGCATAGGAATTTGTTCATAGTTTTTTGTTGTTGTTGTTGTTTTTATCTATAGTCCAGTCTTCCAACAGTCTGAGGGACAGTGAATTGGCCCACTGTTTAAAAAGTTTGAGGACCTCATATTTCACAAGGAGGTAAGCACTTTGCTGTTAATACACCTTCCCATAATGTATACCTTCCTCCCCCACCACGATCATTAATATTTAGCTTTTCTTCCTCCATTCAAATCATAACATCCTTCAGGGCAGAAGCCATGGTCGTTTCTTTGAACTCAATACCTACTTAGCACAAAACAAGCAAATGAGCATTACTGTTTTGTGTTTTCAGTCTTTGATACACCTTTTCTAAATTAATTTTAATAGTTTGTTTGGCTTCAAATTAAGTTTTCTGTCAGTAGGAAAACCTGCATACATCCTAAGAATCAGATATAGGCATGGTTATTCGCCTTTCCCTGTCAATGTTGCCACACTTTCTTATGTGCAGGTAAGCACACATTAGTACACAAGTGTATACAGGGAATAATCAGGGTGAAAAAATAATAATATCCTTTTATTTTTCTGTTAGTACCCAAATCATCTAGAGTCTGTTATTTGTTGCTTTAATTGCTGGTAAATGATGTCTGGATTTTGCTTTTAGTCAGTTCAGTGAAACAGGAATCAATGAATTTGTCACTTTCTATCTCTTCTAGCTTGGTTGCTTTTGAGCTCCATTGTCCCACTGCTGTTAGGTGTTAATGCGATTGACTGGTAGTCCTTACAAAATAAATTCTCTCCTTCTGACAGACTGTGGTTTGAAGAGCTAAACTACACATCCTTTTGATCTAAACAGTTTCGATTACCTTGCTAAAAAATAAAAAGAAGTATGTATGTTTCTTTAGTTGATTACCTTTCTTTGTCATCTCTCCAGAAGAATGCCTTTCTTTTTTTTTACTAGCCTCTCTGCTTCTTTAAACTACTTTCCAGATTTTCCAAAAAAGTATAAAGACTTCATAGTATGTGAAAACTGCAATTCCTACTGGGTTCAATTCCAATTAACTCAAATATCTGGGTCAGTCCTAAGGGCTGCATGGTATGTCTGTGTTAGAACAACCTAACAAGTGAAATAAAAAGATCAACAGCTCACAGCCTGGAGAATAAAAAGGGGCGCTTTTCCTGACTTGCTTAGAATCTGAATATGAGAGCTAATGACCACATTTTGATTAATTTCCAACAGAGATGACTACCCCGGCCTTGGTACTTTCCTACTATAGCCTGCTGGAAAAGGGCTTCTGTGTTTTGAAACAATATAACAATTAACGCTCATGATTGCTGCTTTTCAGTTGCTTTCTAGAAAAGCACTTCTTGGCTAAACAGGTGTTCAGCCATTCTATTAAAAGGATTTCTTTATTAAATAACACTTACCTTTTTAGTGTATTTTCAATGTAAAAGAGAATCCCTGGATTTTAATGTATGATGTGCACTTAAAATGGAGATTTTATTTTTAAAAAATCATTCGAAAAGTCAAAATTTTTAAATTGGTAATACTACTTCAATACTGTTTTGCAGTAAATAAGACATAAAATGCTGAAAATTTCAGGGCATATAATTTCTGGAAATTTCCAATATGAGGATTGTTTTAGCTTCAAGTAGTTTCCTTAAGTAAAACAAAATATTCAGAAAGAAGATTTTTAATGTGATGTGATTATGTGGGGGATTTCCAGATTGTTATAAAGCATCCAAATCAATGCAAATCTCTTGAAGCAGTTCTGTACCTTGATAGGTCTCTCAGACTTAGCGATGTTCAATCAGAGTGCCAGCCTGGGTATTCTGCCTCCCTCTGAAGGATGTCTTGGTGATAATATCAGTCTTCCCTCCTCAGGGGTCGGCCTAAGGATGTTCCCAGAAAGTCATATTCCTGAAAAGCCTCCTTTCCCCCTGACAATGCTGTTAGACAAGAAACTAGTAAACAGATGATTTTATTTATCTAGGATCAGGAAGGAAAATTACATTTAAAAGTCTGTGGTGTACCAGAAGCCAAGTTAAGCTCTTTAGATATTTAGTCCTCCTTACAATACTAAAAGGAAATTTTTATTGTTTCCACCCTTCATATAAGACCATTCCTAATCATCATAGAGACAAGAGCCTCAACAGGACAGCTGCTTTCTGGTACATTGTATCATTTCCTGGTTTTTTCTTCATTTTTTAAACACTCTAAACAAAAAAGATCCTTCAGATTTCACAACATTTCACTTATGTACTTACCACCATTTACTGGCTTCCTTGACATGGTCCTAAAGCTCTTTCTGCCACCTCTCTAGTCTCTCCGCAGACCACACTTGTCTGTTCTCTCTCATGCTCCAGCTAAAGCCTCTTCCTCTGGTTCCACCAGAGTGCCGACTCCTCCCACCCTTGGAAGCACATGCTGTTCTCTCCATCCAAAAAGATCGCTCCAGTTCTCTCCACTTCCAATTGATGAAGCTAACTCTGTAATTCTCTAATTCTTTGAATAAATCTCATAATAGATTGTATAGTAAGATACTCTGTGTTATGCCCCCATAGCACCCTGTATTAAGTTGCCAGAGAATTCAATTCAACTACAATTAATTTAACTTTTACTTAATTACTTTTCACATCACCTATAACTGCAAGATAGAAGATGGAAAGAGCCATGTCTGATTTATTTACTCTTGTATCCAAATATAATGGCCTGGCACAGTATTCGACACACAGTAGGTGCTCAGTGCATTGTGTATTGAATTGTAAATTGAATTGCCACTCTGCAGAATCAGCTTCCTTCTTTTACTTAAAAATCCATAAATGAGTTTACTCTGAATTAGCATTTCCAAAGACTTTTTTTCCAGTTTTTTCTTATCTTAAAAGTGCTTAGCCACCTTTCTGTGAATATGGGTTTTCACAAAGCTGTAACATGTTAGAGTAAAATAAAAAACTGTTGTTTTTTTTCACTCTTGAGTCTCTAGATTTGCATTATTTTCACTCTTTAGTCTCTAGATTTGCATTATTGGAGACAACATCTCATGCTCTAATCAGGCTAAAGTACAGTAGCATCAGCATAACTCAGCAACCTCAAACTTCTAGGCTCGAATAATCCTCCTGCCTCAGCCTCCCAAGTAGCTGGTACTAAAGGCATGAGTGACATCATACCAGGCTAATTTTTTAAAATTGTTTTGTAGAGACAGGGTTCTGGTATATTGCTTAAGCTGGTCAGTGAACTTTCCACCCCAGACTCCCAAAGTGCTGGGTTTAGTGAAGTGAGCTACTGCACATGGTTCTCATGTAAGTTATTGACTACTGTGCTGAAAGGGGAAAAAAAATGTTGTAAGGGTACACACAGCATGGTTTCTAATGAATGTGTATGTCTTTCACACCATCATAAAATTGAAAAATTGTACACCAAATGATAAGTTGGGAATATCTATATTAAACTTTGATATTTCATTTCTGAAATACTACCTTCTTCCTATTCTAGTCTACAAATGATTACTTATAATCTTCCTAGTAAAACAGATATCCAGGAAGATTTATCCTCCTTCTTCTAGTGGAAATACATATACATATGTATATATAGTAGAACTTCCACACGTGACCACCTTCCTACATTAACTTCTAGGCTCCAATAATCCTCCCACCTTCCTCCTTAAGTTGACCAGACATGCACCACATGTCCTCAATGGAAGATTGACCTCTATATATTGACCATCTCTGTAACTTGTATCTTGACCACTTGGACAATGACACACAATCTTAATTTACCCTCTATAACTTGACTATTTGAATTCAGTCTACATCAAGAGTAGGTGTGGACTTTGACCCTTAGTTGTATTATTTTTTCTTAAGTACAAGTTCTTTTCACAAGTTTGTTTTTTAATATTTTAATTCATTTTTATTTCTCCTTTTTCAGATTTTATTATTGCTATATTTTGGATTAGGCCTAACATCGTACCATTTACCATGTTCTGTGGAAGATTTTTTTCAATATGAAGGACTGGTCTGAATTGTAGGTACATCCTACAATTACTAAAAAATTTTACTGTTAATCAAGACATGATTGGCCAAAGGAAAGAACTCAAAGAGCTGACATTAAAGGAAAAGATTAATCTTCTACTATTTTGGCATTAGCAAGACCACTGTTAGCAACATCCAAAAATGTAAACATGAGTACTTAGAGAGAAATGGTAAGGAAAGCAGACCTACAGCAGAAGAGGAGGAAAACTTCCCTTCATGAAGTCAATAAAACCCCACGGAGCAAACAAATGCGGGCAATCAACACCTGAATCTCCTAGTCAATGATCAAAGAAGTTGCCAAAAATTTGCACAGGAATTCACGGTGGCAGATTTCCAAGCATCCAGTGGTTGTCTTGAAAAATTTAAACTGCAACACAAGATCTCCTAAGAAGTCTTGTGGGATGAATGCAGTGAAGTTTCAGTGGAAGTTGTGGAAGAGTTCATCAAAAGGGCCGGGCACAGTGGCTCACATCTGTAATCCCAGCACTCTGGGAGGCCAAGGCAGGTGGGTTACCTGAGCTCAGGAGTTCAACACCAGCTGAGCAAGAGTGAGATCTCATCTCTAAAAATAGCCACCTGTTGTGACAGGTATCTGTAGTTTTAGCTACTCATGAGGCTAAGACAGGAGGATAGCTTGAGCCCAAAAGTTTGAGGTTGCTTTGAGTTATATGTCACCACAGCATCTACTCAGGCCCATAAAGATTCTGTCTCAAAAACAAAACTAAACAAAAAAGTCCCCAGACTTCACCAGAGGTTTCAAAGATGATGATGTCTTTAACACTGATGCCTGTAGATTCTTTTTAAAGGTGATGCCTGACAGGAGCCTCGTCGTAAAAGATGACAAATGTAACAGCAGAAAACTTCAAAGAACATTTAACAGTTCTGGTTGCGCTAGCTCAACTGGATAGAAACTAAAGCTCTTGGCGATTAAATCAGCAGAGCCACAGCATTCAAGAACTTGAAGCCTGAAGACCTCCCCATCACTTGGAGATCAAACAAATAAGCATGATGACCCATGCCCTATTTAAGGAGTGGGTAAAAAGTACTGACTGAGAAATGAAGAAAAAGAAATTGTCTAGTTTACTAACAGTAGAAAATTGTCCTGGCCACCCACAAGAGAGTCATCTAACAAACGTTAACACTAAAATTTCTGCCTCTAAACACAACCTCAGAAATCTAACCCCTTGACCAAGCCATCATCAAAACATTTACCTGGAGTTGGAACATATTCATCTTAGTAAAGTATCTCAAGAATGGGGGGAAAGTAGCCAATGTGCTCAATACTAATATGAAATCAATACATAATCACTTACACATTCATACCAATGATAATACATAAATGTAGTCCAGCAAGAAGGCCAGGAGAGGAGGAAGAAGAACGGAAGGGGGGAGGGACTGAAGGGGAGGGGAGAGAGTGAGTGGAGAGAGGAGGGAGGGCAGTTGGTGGGATCTTGTCTAATGGGCACAATGCAAGGGTATATTTCAAAACAACTAAAAGTAAATTATAAATGTCTTACCACAAAAAATAAGTAAGGCGATTATTATGTTAATCAGTTTGATTTAAGCTTTCCACATTGTATATCAAACCATCATATTGTACCCCATGAATTTATAGGGTTAAGATTTAAGAAAAAATTAAATTTAAAAAATAATAAAGTAGTTATTTCAAATAAATATTTAAATAAAATGCACAGCTGAGCCCAAGCTCCTGCTTGGGGTTCTTACAAAAACACATACTTCATCTGCTCCATCAGTTACTGCTCTGGATGCTGACCTCCGGATCAGTTCTGCTTGGAATAAAGTTCAGCCCGAAATGACACAGAAGTGTTTTAAGAATGTTGGATTTGTCACAGCCCAAGAGCATGATGTTTTGTCCCCAGCAGGCAATCCATCTCTTGTGACCAAATTTGAAAGAGTAGATTTTTGAAGGTTTTGTTGCAATGGATGATGAGTTTTGTACCCTGTAACAAACCTGAGCCAGAAAGCCATTTTAAGGCTTGTTGACTAAAGCACAGACCAGTGTAGAAGCGTATGAAGCAGCTGATGAAGCAGAAACAGCAAGTGAGAATGACACAGAAATTGCAGAGACTCCACAAGAAGAGGATGTCAGCCATCTTTAATGCAGTCATTTGCTATGCAGATAAGCTTAGCCAGGTATGCTAAGTGGTATAGAAGACATTCCACTTAACATTGGTAACAAGGATAAGAAACAGACCCAGATTGAATAATTTTTTGGAAAGAATAATTAAACCACAAGAAAACAGTAAATGTGTTGATTTTGTATGATTTTACAGTGTTTCATGATCTTATCTAATAAAAGCTGTATAAGAAAGTAAAGTACATGTACGTATCAGTGCAGTTGACCAGTTTGTTACAGTCCCTTGCAATGTACTGAAGTTGTACTCTATATAATGCAGAATATATACATGCATGTATTACATATATACACATATATATTTCAAATTTTTGACATAATTGTTCTTGTCTGTGCCTTTCAGGATTTAATTTTCTGGAGGATATGTATCATTTCATGTCCATTATAGTCTTGTCAATAAACATGCTGATAGCAGCTTTCTAAGAGTCTTTAACTCCTACCCAAACATTGGTATATATATTGTACTTTGGTTTGCTTGTCCAAAAGTTTTATTTTTTAAGTGATGTTATTTGATAGAGAAAATGTCTTTGCTAGTAAGTGCTTAATAATTTCCTACAAAAGAGTGATATTATCTCACTTTGGGGAAAGAAAAATTAAGAATCGAGTATACTTTGGTTTGGAATTTTCTTCTCTTAGAAAATTAATTAGAGGTAATTTTATTCTGGTACATGGGATAAGGACACAAAAAGGCTAAGTTTCCCAGTATTACTTAAGTTTTGTATCCTTAAGCAGGAAAATCAGTTGATCCAAACATATATACTTCTTTTAAAAGATCTTAAGAAGAAAATGAAAAGTAGGCCTTACCTTTTAATGTTTTAACATTGGGGATATAGACCAGTAGAAATCTGATCTTGCCCTGATGGACAGGACTGGAAGAATATTACAAGAGGAATCAGTTAAGGAGCAGAATTACTACTACTGGTTAACAGCGTCTATCTTGTTCGCGTGCCCCTAAAGGCTCAAACCTTCCTCTCTGTAATCAGTTTCTTTCTGCAACCAAATTTACCTCTCAGAGATGGATTCCTAGAACTTGAAAACATTCTGTTCTGGAAAAACAGGATGGGCAGATGCCATTATTATTTAAAGTCTCTGCAAAAATGATGATGATGATGGTAAAATCTAGGATATTGCTGTAATCTCAAGGAAATGAAGAGACAGGTGAAAAATCACACCATAATTTTTAAATGAAAGGCTCCCCAGGAATTTCCATGACCTTTTCAATGTCTTTTCAGTTTCTTAATGTGGTCAATTTATTTATTTTTATTTGTCAAGTAAATTAGCTCTGAATCTCTACCATTCTACAAAGGAAAGTTACTTAATTTTCTTATTTTTTAAAAGTATAAAATAGTGAAATATATGAAAAAAAGTCGTGGATGTGGAGGAAAGGGTACACTTCTACACTGCTGGTGGGAATGCCCACTAATACTTCCCTTCTGGAAGGATGTTTGGAGAATACTTAGAGACCTAAAAATCGACCTGCCATTTGATACTATAATTCCTTTATTAGGTTTACACCCAGAAGACCAAAAGTCACAATATAACAAAGACATCTGTACCAGAATGTTTATTGCAGCCCAATTCATAATTGCTAAGTCATGGAAGAAGCCCAAGTGCCCTTCGACCCATGAATGGACTAGCAAATTGTGGTACATGTATACCATGGAATATTATGCAGCCTTAAAGAAAGATGGAGACTTTACCTCTTTCATGTTTACACGGATGGAGCTGGAACATATTCTTCTTAGCAAAGTATGTCAGGAATGGAAGAAAAAGTATCCAATGTACTCAGCCCTACTATGAAGCTATATTACAGCTTTCACATGAAGGCTATGACCCAACTATAGCACAAGACTATGGGGAAAGGGCCAAGAAAGGGGAAGGGAGGGGGGAGGTTTTGGTGAAGGGAGGGCAATGGGTGGGGTCACATCTATGGTGCATCTTAGAATGGGTACAGGTGATTGCACTAATGTACACAGCTATGATTTAACGATAAAAAAATAAAAATAAAAAAGAATGAAAAGGTATCCAATGTACTCAGCCCTAGTATGAAACTAATATATAAGCACCCACACTTCCATATGAAAGCTATAATCCAACTACAGCCCAAGGTGAAGGGGAAAGGGGTGGAGGGGAGGGGGAGTGGGAGAGAAGACCGGTGGAGGGAGGGTAATTGGTGGGACCACACCTATGGTGCATTTTACAAGGGTCTGTGTTAAATCTAGTAAGTGTAGAATATAAGTGTCTTAACACAATAACTAAGAAAATGCAGTGAAGACTATGTTAACTAGTTTGATGAAAATATTTCAAATTGTATATAAAACCAGTACATTATACCCCATAATTGCATTAATGTACACAGCTATGATTTAATAATAATAAAAAAAAAGGATAAAACAAGTTAAAAAGTATAGAATGTTGGGTACACCTATGGCTCAGTGTGTCGGGCACCGGCCCCATATACCGAAGGTGGCGGGTTCAAACTCAGCCCCAGCCAAATGGCAACAATAAAAATATCCAGGTGTTGTGACTGGTGCCTGTATTCCCAGCTACTCAGGAGGCTGAGGCAAGAGAATCACCTAAGCCCAAGAGCTGGAGGTTGCTGTGAGCTGTGATGCCACAGCACTCTACTGAAGGCGACAAAGTGAGACTCTGTCTCTAAAAAGAAAAAAAAAAGTACTGAATGTCAAGATACAACAGAAAACTTCAACAATAAAGTAGACGAAGCAGAAGAAAAAATTTCCGAGCTTGAAGACAACACTTTCAAATTAACCCGATCAGTCAAAGATGCAGAGAAAAGAACAAACAATCACTTAGAGAAATATGAGACTACGTACAGTGAATCAATATACAAATTTCAGGTATCCACAAGAAAGAAGCAGCAAAAAGCATGGAAAACTGGTTTGAGGGAATTACTGAGAAAAATCTCCCCGATAACACCATAGATTCTGATATCCAGATATAAGATCAAACATCAAAGATTCATACCAGGGTAGCGCCTGTGGCTCTCAGTGAGTAGTGTGCCGGCCCATATACTGAGGATGGCAGGTTCAAACTTGGTCCCAACCAAACTGCAATAACAACAAAAAAACCATAGCCAGGTGTTGTGGCAGGTGCCTGTAGTCCCAGCTACTCAGGAGGCTGAGGAAAAAGAATGGCCCGTCTACCGAGGGCAACCAAGTGAGACTCTGTCTCTAAAAAAAAAAATTCATACCAAGTACACGCTCACCAACATGGCCAAAGTCAAAAGGCAGGAGAAAATTCTATAAACTTCAAGAAGGAAAGCAACAACTAACCTAATGAATGAAAGCCCAGCGGGCTAACAGCAGCCTTCTGGGTGCAGACCTTACAAGCCAGAAGAGACTGGAGCCCTATTTTTAATCTTCTTGAGAATAATTACCATGTAAGAATTTGGTATCCATCAAAACTGTTTCATAAGTGATAGAGAAATACTTTTTTCCAAACAAGGGAAATTTTCACTGGTAGACCTACCATACAGGAAATACTCAGAACTTCATTATACATGGAACAGCACAACAGGTACCCACCAGTGTAAGAACATCAAAAGAGAGCACAATAGGGGAAACAAAATAAGATATTGTTCAATATAATGAACAAAACAGTATCCCATATATCAATGCTAACATTGAATGTAAACGGTCTTAACACTCCAATTAAAACACACACTATCTAAATGAATGAATCACTGCCCTAGTGTATGTTGTCTCCAAGAAATATATCTCACTCACAAGTATGCATACAGATTCCAGGTAAAGGAATAGAAAAAAATATTCCAAGCAAACAGAAACCAAAAGCAAGCAGGTATAGTCACTCTGATAATAGACTACATTAGCCAGGTGCAGTGGCTCATGCCTGTAATTCTAGCACTTTGTGAGGCCAAGGACTGCTTGAGCTCTGGAGTTCGAGATAAGCCTGAGCAAAAGCAAGACCCTGTCTCTACTAAAAATAGAAAAAAACTAGTGGGTTGTAGTAACCAGTGCCTGTAATCCCAGCTACCCAGGAGGCTGAGCCAAGAGGATTGCTTGAGACAAGAGTTTGAGGTTACTATGAACTATGATACCACAGCACTCTACCCAAATGATGGAATAAGACTCTTGCCTTCCCCCAAAATAGACTAAGTTAATGATGGTTAAAAAAAAAGACAATATATATTATATATAATATAATGGCAAAAGGGGCAATTCAGCAAGAAAACACAATCCTAAATATGTACATACGTACATATGCACCTAACACAGGTGCTCCCACATTCATAAAGCAAATTCTATTACAGCTAAGCAAAGAAATAAAGAATAACATCCTAATTGGTGGGGACTTCAACATCCACCAACATATGTGGGCACCGAGGCAGGTGCCTATAGTCCCAGCTACTTGGAAGGCTGAGGCAAGAGAATCGTTTAAGCCCAAGAGTTGAAGGTTGCTATGAATTGTGATGCCACAGCACTCTACCAAGGGCAACAAGAGACTGTCTCAAAAGGAAAAAAAAAATCCCACCAACAAAACCGGACAGATCATCAACAAAGAAATATTGGACTTAAATGGAACACTAGAACAAATGAACCTAACAGACATTTACACAGCACTCAACCTGAAAACTGCAGAATATACACATGCATTCTTTTCATCAGCGTAGCAGACATTTTCCAAGATGGATCATATCCTAAGCCACAAAGCAAGTCTCAGCAAATTCAGAAAAATCAAAGTTATATCACATCCCTTCTCAGACCACAGTGGAATAAAACTAAAAATCAATTCCAAGAGAAATTCTCAAATCTATACAAACTCATGAAAATTAAACCACCTGCTGATGAAAAATCCTTGGGTTAATGATAAAATCAAGATGGAAATCAAAATATTTCTCCAAATGAAAGACAAAGGGCAAATACAGCACCAACAAAAATAAATGAGACTTAATTAAACTACAAGTTGTTTGCATAGCAAAGGAAGTCATTAATAAAGTAAGAAGGCAACCTACAGAATGGGAGAACATTCACAAATTAAACATCCAAGGAAGGATAATTTCCAGGATCTACAAAGAACTCAAATAAAACAGCAAAAAAAAAAAAAAAATCAAACAACCCCCCAAAAGTGGGTAAAAAGTATAAGCAGATTTTTTTCAAAATATAACTTGTTCCATAAGCAAGAACTTTTTTAACTTTTAAAATAATTCTCTTACATTTCAAGTTTCCAGGCCAGTTAAGATTTGCTGACCAGAACTTTGTAACTTTCTGTTGCATTGAGTCTTTTCCCCAGAAACAATGGAACTTCCTTGCAGTCATGAGATAACTACAAAGCCATACACCAACAGTCCAGAAAAGACAAGATAAGCAATACCTTACCACAAATTGTGTCCAACAACCCACTCAGCAGCCTCCTCCCTGAATCCCACCTGTGCACAGGTGAAAGAATGAGCATTAACCCCTAGCTCTTTCCACTAAGTTCCTGCCCTGGGAGGGACTTACCCATCATTTTCTAATCATGGATGTATGCGACAGCATGATGTAACACCGCACTTACATGCTCTACACTTCACCCCAAACATGTAATAATGCTCATTCTTCTCATGCATCATTCATTTCACCTCCAGACAAACCTCTGACTCTGTAGGTTAGGGAGGCAGATTTGAGGCAGTGAATTCCTCCCACCTCCCAATTGATAACTCCTCCACAATAAATTCTTTCTTTTTTGACAATCCTCATCACAGTAATTGGTTTTCTGTGCAGTAAGCAATGGAGTACCGCCCTTGTGGGTTTATTAACAAAAAGAAGACAAATAGCCAACAAACATGAAAAAATGTTCAATGTCACTAATTATCAGGAAAATGCAAATTAAAATCACAATGAAATACCATATTACTCCTGTCAGAATGGCTACTAAAAAGTCAAAACACAAAAACCTGGTGTTTAGTAGGAGGTTTAATTTTCATGAGTTTGTGTAGATTTGAGAAACAGAGAGATCTGTACGCTTATACACTGCTGGTGGGCTGCAAACTAGTACAACCTCTACGGAAAACAGTATGGAGATTGCCAGCATTCTGACTACTGGATATCAACCCAAAGGAAAAGAAGGTCTTTTTATTTTTTTTATTTTTTTGAGACAGAGTCTCACTTTGCCGCCTCATGGCATCATAGCTCACAAACCTCAAACTCTTGGGCTAAAGTGATTCTCTTGCCTCAGCCTCCCAAGTAGCTAGGACTACAGGTGCCACAACAATGCCTGGCTAGAAAATAAAGTCATTTTATCAAAAAGACACCTGCACTCAGATACTAATCATAGCACAATTCACAACTGCAAGGGTGTAGAATCAATCTAAGTACCCATCAATTCATGAGTGGATACAGAGAATGTGGTATGTTTATGCATATACATATGCATATACCATGGAATACTACTCAGCTGTTGAAAAGAATAAAATAATGTCTTTTGCAGCAACTTGGATGCAATTAGAGAACATTATCCTAAGTGAAGAATCTCAGAAATGGATAAACAGGATTGGCACCTGTAGCTCAGTGGCTAGGGTGCCAGCCACATACATCAGGGCTGGCAGGTTCAAACCCAGCCGGGGCTTGCCAAACAACAATGACAACTATAACCCAAATATAGCCAGGCATTGTGGCAGGCGCCTGTAGTCCCAGCTACTTGGGAGGCTGAGGCAAGTGAATCACTTAAGCCCAAGAGTTTGAGGTTGCTGTGAGCTATAACACAGTAGCACTCTACAGAGGGCAACATAGTGAGACTCTTTCTAAAAAAAAAAAAAAAAAAAAAAGGCAAAGAAAAGAAAAGAGAAAAGAAAAGAAAGAAAAAAGAAATGGAACAACAAACACATGTCCCCACTAGTAAGTGGGAGCTACACAACAATGCACATGGGTAGAAAAAGATATAAAGAGCACTGGAAACTAAGAAGGGGGAAGACTTATTGTTGGGTACAATAAACACCGTCCTACTGGCAGATACACTGAAAGTCCTAACTTCACCATTATAGAATGTACCTATGTAACAAAAACATTTGTACTCCCTTAATATTTTCTAAGAAAAAATAAAATCTAAAAAAAGCATAATTTTTTTAAAAAATTAAAAAAAAAAAGCAACATATAACTATTAGGAATTAAAGACCATAAATCATTATAGATGTAGGAAGCATTCAAATTTAAGAGTACGCCATGAATAATTATGACCATACAATTTAAACCTTCAATTGAATGGCTAAATTCTTGAAAAAATTTACGTGGTACTTACCATAATAGATAATCTGGATGGTCCATGACCATTATAAAAGGAACCAAAACAATAGCTTTAAATTTTCCCACAAAGTCAGCCTGGGCAAATAGCTAATACACTGTCTCTATAAAAAATAGAAAAATTAGCTGGGCATGGTGGTGAGCACCTGTATTACCAGCTACTCAGAAGGTTGAGTTGAGACAGGAAGATAGCTGGAGCCCAGAAATTTGAGTTTGAAAACAGGTATGATGATATCACTGCAATCCAGCCTAGACAGAGACTGTCTCAAAAAAAAAAAAAAAAAAAAAGAAACAAAAAAACCTTTCCACAAAGAAAACTCCAGACCAAAAAGGTTTCTTTAGGTACTACTCACTTTTAAAGGGAAGAAATTATTCCATTCTTATGTAAAATATTGCAGAGTTTAGAAAAGAAATGAAAGAATACTCCCCACCCCATTTTATGAGGCTGACATAAATATGAAATAGAAAAGGAAACTTTAACTCAAATAGATCCCAAAACACCAAAACAAAATACTATTAGGTTGTTTCAAAAGATTTGTCTGTTTTTATGAGTCTACTTTAAACTGTAATACCTCAGTGAATATTTATTCAATTTAATTGAAATAAGCGCCATTTGAATCAGTGCACGTTTGCCAATGTAACACAAGTCGATTAATTCTGTCGGCATAAAAATTGGGTGCTCGGGATTCGATGAAGTCAACGAAGGCCGTTTTTGTTAGGTCCTGATTGGCAAAGGTTCTAACGGTGAGAAAGTTATCGAAGTGCTTGAAAAGATGGCAGTCGATTGGCGAGAGGTCTGGGGAGTATGGTGGGTGGGGCAGAACTTTGACGCTCAATTCCTTTAATTTTCAGACGGTGATGTGTGAGACGTGCAGCCGGGTGTTGTGGAGCAGGCTCGGACCTCTTCTGTTGACCAGTGCTGGCTGCTGCTAACGCAATTTTCGGTACATTTCGTAGATTTCCTCACAATAGGACTCTGCTGTGATGGTTTGGCCTGGTTGCAGAAAGTTATAGTGAGTCACACCAGTCGCTGACCACCAAAAAGTAACCATGATCTTTTTTAGGTGGGGTTTCGCCTTTGGGAAGTGCCTGGGTGGCTCATCGGTGTCCAACCACTGTCCTGAAGGTTTCCTATTGTTGTAGAGAATCCACTTTTCATCACACGTGATGATTCGATTAAAAAAAGGATCGTTTTGGTTGCGCAAAAGCAATGAAGAACAAACCTTGAAATGTGACAATTTCTGCCAATCGTTTAAATCGTGGGGCACCCACTTTTTGAGCTTTTGGACCTTTCCAATATGTTTAAAACCATCAAAAACCACATGGGAGCTGACACCCAGTTCTTCCGCCATCCCACGCACCATTTGTGATTGGTCACTCTCCACCAGGGTCCTCAAATCCTCGTCCTGGATTACTCTAGATTGACCACTTCAGGGCTCATCTTCGAGGCTAAAATTTCCGGAATGAAATTTCGCAAACCAACAGCGAACAGTGCATTCATTAACACTATCATTGCCAAATGCCTGGTTAATTTTTCGAGCTGTTTTGGCAGCGCTTTGGTTCAATTTGAATTCGTAGGGAAAAATTGGCCGAAAATCGCTTAATGACATCATATATTGATAGGCTGAAAAGAATAAAAAAAATTAAAAGTAGAAAAAAATGAACAGCATCAATGTATAGAGTATGAAATTCTCCATCGATCAGTATATACCATGACACAGTAGAATAAATATTTATTGAGATATGGAGCTACAAAAACACATGACATTAAAAATGACAAAACTTTTAAAACAACCTAATATAAAATACTAGAAGAAAGTACAGGACAAACACTTGAAGAAGTTGGCCTGGGGGAATATTTTATGAGGAAGATCCCCTGGGCTATGGAAGTAACACCAAAAATACATTACTTGGATCTGATCAAACTAAAAAGCTTCTGCACAGCCAAAAACATAGTAAGCAAAGCAACCAGACAGCCCTCAGAATGGGACAAGATATTTATGTTTTCAACAAAGGTTTAATAACCAGAATTCACAGAAAACTCAGATGTATAAGCAAGAAAAGAACAAGTGATCCCATTGCAGGCTGGGCAAGGGACTTGAAGAGAAACTTCTCTGAAGAAGACAGGTGCACGGCCTACAGACACATGAAAAAATGCTCATCATCTTTTATCATCACAGAAATGCAAATCAAAACTACTTTGAGATATCATCTAACTCCAGTAAGATTAGCCCACATAACAAAATTCCCAAACCAGAGATATTGGCGTGGATGTGGAGAAAAGGGAACACTTCTGCACTGCTGTGGGAATGCAAACTAATACGTTCCTTTTGGAAAGATGTTTGGAGATCACTTAGGGTTCTAAAAATAGACCTGCCATTCGATCCTTCAATTCCTCTACTAGGTATATAGCCAGAAGACCAAAAATCACTTTATAACTGAG
>CAUYPK010020687.1:0-21570 GCA_963574355.1 Loris lydekkerianus | reverse complement strand
GCTAAAGAAAAACTGTAAACTAGCAACAACAACTTTAAAACTTTAAATAAAGTGCAGAAAACCGTAGCTTAACAGGTAATCAAGCTAAATCACAATCACCGAATCAAATAACCTGTATGACCCAAGTATAAGCCGAGTTCGGTTTTTAGGCACAAATTTTGTGCCAAAAAAACTCGGCTCATACTTGAGTATATACAGTAATTATAATTCCTAAAATAGTTTTATTTATTTATTTTAGACAGAGTCTCAAATAAAGACAAAAGTCTCACCCTTAATAGAGTGCCATGGCATCATAGCTAACACAACCTCAAAATCTTAGGCTCAAGTGATCCTCTTGTCTCAGCCTCCCAAGTAGCTGGGACTACAGCCGCCTGCCACAATTTCCAGCTGTTTTCAGAGACGGGGTCTCGCTCTGACTCAGGCTGGTCTCAAATTCCTGAGTTCAGGTAATCTACCTGCCATGACCTCCCAAAGAGCTAGGATTATAGGAGTGAGCCACTGAGCCCAGCCTTCTAAAACAGTTTTAAATCTAAATCACTACCTATTCCTTAAATACATATTGAACATCTGCCTGTGCCAACTACTATCCTACATGTGAGAATGGAACTTGGTCTCATACTTTTGGGATGCTAATTACTGATACTCTAGAAATGGACTCTAGATTTTTCTTATGGTAGCTCAAGTTTTACCTACTTTTCAATAAGCAATATATATGAGTATTTAGAGAGAGAGAGAGAATGAAAAATGGCTTCTTCTCTTTTTTCCAGTTTCTTAAAGAGTTTGGTTTGCTGAAAATTCCTGTTAGTAACTAGATGAATATGTGGGGCTACCTGCTCTAGAAAATAGAAATCGAATTTTGTTTTCTTGGTATTTTTTCAAATAAAAATGACTTGATTTTTTTAAACATAAAAACTCTTCAGATGAAATAAGCAATTGATATTAACATTAATGTAGAAATATCTTTTTGAAATGAACTACCTCCTGAGGCCAGGGCCCCCATACCTCAGCTCCTTATTTCACTATATAAACGGAGGGCCATGAGGAAGTGTTTTTAAAGAAAGGGTCTTGATTCCTTATAGCTCCTTATAGCTTTCAATCAATGCTAAAAGAACTTGGCCTTTTAGGCACACGTTTCAGTTCACTGACTCTGATCACTGGAGCACTTTATGATTTTCTTGATTTTAGGGAACAGAACCGTAGTCTGACCCACAGAACAGAGGCCGAGCACATCTCAGTCCTAAGTAAGAGCACGTTGTGTTCCTGGAATCACTGCAGAGTTTCTCTTTGAGATTATCAGCATTTAGAGGGGAACAACTCCCCATGTGCAGAACTACCCTGTATACTGCAGTACGCTTAGCATCCTGGCCTCCACACCCGAATGCAGCGACACCCGTTTCTGGTGACAACCAAAATGACCTCACACATTGTTGAATACCTCCAAGGCCAGCCATATGGTGGCTGGATGAAAACACCCTCTAGTGCATAAACACTGCCTTACAGGCCTCCGTAGGCATTTAATACTGACCTTGCCCACACTGAACTGTCTTACTATCTATCTCGAATTAGAATACAAGCTCTTTTAGGAGGGATTGATTATTACCTTCTTTTGGAATTCCTCTTCTTCCTCAGCCACGCCCTCTATTCCTCACCTTACTCAAATATCTAGCTCAGATTTTATAGCAAAAACTTGGGATTAAAAAAAAAAAATGACAACACTGATCTTTGATGAGGGGGAGGGAGTCTCAGACATAGGATGTATAAATATACACTTGAAACATTCCGGAAGAATTTTCATTTTATCTGTCTGTCCGCGTCTGTGAGCACACTGGCTAAGCCTCTCTGATCTTTGGTTGGTGCAGAGAAGACAGGTTCACTGTACTGATAAACAGCAGGAATGGCTCAGCCTAAAACTTTACTAAAAGTCCACAGACTACAGAAAGATGAAATAACACGTAACATGTAAAAATTTAAAATAAATATGCATTCTGTTCTGTGCTCTCAATACAAGGATACTATTTAACCAAAAAGAGACACCGGGTCAACATGAGCAAAATACTGCTAAAAACCCAATGAAAAAACACCCCGAAAATAGACAGGAAATAAAAATAGGCAACAATAGGCTACGTGCTGTCAGCCACCCAGGAATTCCAATGAGTACCTGTTTCCACTGCGTGTTCAGTAGGGCCGCTCCTCCAGCTCCCTCTAATTTATTTTTCCCTAATCATCTGACACTTTATCGAATCCCTGTCATTTTCCCAAAATTAAGAGCTAAGAGCAGCTACCCAGAGCCAGGTTGTGTGGAGTCCTTGTGTTCTGTGCTTCTCCAGGGGCCCTCCCATCATTCAACTCCTGTCCAGGAGATCTGCAAAGCCTCCTGTGCTTGTGGCGTCAACACACACAGGTGGGAAGTCCTGTGAGTGTGTGTGCATGCATGAACACACATGTGTTAGTGTGTGGTTAATTTCGTTCATTACCTAAAAGGTCTGTGCAGAGAATAGCGCTTTCTTGTCAGATGTTAACTGTCAGGAGCACTTGAAATACCTTTCACGACCGTAGGCATTTCTGACCCGCAGTGTCACCATTAGCAACAATGCCACAAGGGGCATGATTTGTGGCCAGTTTGAACACGGAGCCCTCCACAGCTGGTGAAGCCAATAGCATTCTGTTCTATTACACAGTAAATCATTTGAAAAAGAGTCAGTTAGCTCTACGGCTAATTTCTGAGGTTCTGACTACCAACAAAAGGGTTGGGAAAAAGCTAAATGTAGGCTTTTTTTTTTAAAGGGGCCTTCATTATAAACATAAACTTTTCTGTATGGCTGACTTATTCATCCAACAAATACTTACTGATGACAACCTATGAACCACTGTGTACGAATTGTGAACTCAGAACAAAAGTCAACATATTTTGTGTCTTTAAGGACTCGCAGATCAGTTATAGTGAGGAACACTTGAGTCACTCCTGCAGGACCCAGTTCAAAAGTCACCACCTTTTCATACCATTTCTGAATCCAGCGAGCACTCCAGGCCTCTGCAATGTGGGCCTCAATAAATACTCATGACTGCTTGAGAGAAGATGATGAAAGTCTAAGGCAGATTTATGGGGAGCAACCAGGATAACCGTATGGAGAAGGAGTCGAGTGTGTATGCTGGGGCAGAAAACAAGATATTTTTGCTAAATATAGGCTTGAAGGGGCAATGGGGCCAAAATCTGGTGGGTTTCAAGTAATCTGTGCAGTACTTTAGAAATTATAGTTGGCCCTGACTCATAAATTAATGCAATACAATCATTTTTTGGTTACTATTGCTTATCTCATTCAATTAGTAGCTTTGTTGATCTTAAGTTAATGAAACTTTTACTAATTTATCAAGAAACATTTGTTGAGGCTCAGTGCCCATAGTTCAGAAGTTAGGGCACCAGCCACATACACCGAGGCAGGTGGGTTTGGCCTGGGCAGGCTAAACAACAATAACAACTACAACAAAAAAATAGCGAGGCCTTGTGGTGGGCACCTATAGTCCCAGCTACTTGGGAGGCTGAGGTAACAGAATCGCTTAGGCCCAAGAGTTGAAGGTTGCCATGAGCTGTGATGCCACAGCACTCTACTGAGGATGACATAGTGAGACTCTGTCTCCAAAAAAAAGGAAACATCTGTTGACTACTTGCTCTGCCCTAAGCACCACGGATGGCAGGATGGCATTAGGGTGCCTGGCTTTGCATCCTCAGGCCTATGGGGGAGGCCAGCAACACAGAGCCCTTACATGCCATGTGATAAGGGCTGGTCTGGTAGTGGACATGGGCTCTGAGAGCACTGATGAGAGGGCTAAGGAAAGGTTTCCGGGAAGAGCAGTGGTGTCCTACACAGTCCCCAGTGACCTGCTCGATTAGTCACCTAAGCGGTCTCTCGTGGATGTAGGAGTACGACAGAGTGATGAGAGCTAACGTGCCAGGTATTTTTCTCAGCTTTGTCATGGGGTTATTACCTACTGTTTTCAAAATGCTATAAGGTCAGTACTCTCATAAACTCACCTCTTAATGATGAAGCAGCTGACACAAAGTTTGAGCAACTAATCCAAGGACAAACACACAGAAAGTAACTGTCAGAGCCGGGATTTCAACCCAAACAATCCAGCTGAAGAACCCATTTCTAACTGGGGCACTTTCTAATTGCCTAGATAAGAGTAACTATTCCAGAGGCCCAGACACTTAGAAAGGGTTCCGATGTGATGACATGATTATAATAACCATTACTGTCGTCAGTGCTCGTCATCAAGCAAATTCCTCATCTGCTGGTCTAAGACAGCAGATTTTTGTACTACCCAGTGATCAACCAGTGAGTTCCATCCATACTGAAACTCCAGCTTTATAGCACGAGGGAAGTGTCCTTCACCAGAAAATCTGATGGGGAGTTTATTTCTTCCTTATCAATACCACCACCACAATGATCTCTCAAAATAATCTGGATTTTTTAACACAGAGTCCCTTCTTCTTCCCCCTTAATCAATCCATCCTTGCTACTCCTTAATTTGCCACATCTCAGTTCGTATGTGTAAGCTTAAAGCTCTACCAACTTCACAGTGGAAGGCTGGAGGGAACACTTGGGGGGCAGCGGTACTCAAAGTGTTTTCTGTTTGTTGGTTTGGTTTGGTTTAGGATTTTTTGGCATCAAATGAAACTGAATAGAATAAACCTTATTGTAAATAATTCAGCAGTAAATTGCAGAATGTGACTAAGCACCATGACACAGCAGCTCATCTGCTCTGGCCAATCAAGTTAGCAACTCGACAGTAAGGTGGATACTTGTGTTTCTAGCTGGAGGGCTTCTTACAGGATGTAGCAATACAATTTCAAAGGTCTCATCTGGACAAAAGATGAACCCTGGTTATGGTTCCCCTCCATGAATTCTACTCCCAACACCCAAAGTGCAGGCCGCCTGTGCTGCAGCTGTGCACCCACGAGTCATATCCCAATGACTGTGATGTGGAGATGGCAGTTGTTACTACACACAAGAGCTAGCATGTGGCTCACACAGCTTGGTGGCTGCCAACCTTTCCAGACAGAAGTGGGTAACCTTTCCTCCCCACTGGGTAAAAATAGTCACCTGAAAGGGAAGCAGCACAGAACAGAACCCAGGCCTTGGTGCCTGGCAGGTACTCAAATGGCGTCCACTAAACGGCTGAGGACTTTGGTCCTATTCTATGGCTAGTTAGGAGTGAATGAAACAACAGACAGAGTCTATCCAGCACATCCCTGGCAAAGACTGCAGAGATGGGAGCTATCTAGGCACCTGAGACTTAAATGGTGATTCCAAAAGGCTTTTCACCAAGGGGTTCAAGCATCTGAGAGATGGTAGGATTATTTCATAATGCTGAAATCCTGCCAGTGTAAGAGCTCACAGAATATTCAAGAATTAACAGTTTTGCATGGCCAAATAATTTGAAGAGAATTCTACATATGTTTAACTAAATGGATTAATGAACTACTGATGCCACAATATATATACAATTTGCTTATTGAATAGAATGTAACATGTCAGTGCCACCTGGCAATGGCCAGGCACACTCAGCCATCACGGCTGGAGTGCACGCTCCTGGTGTTCAGTGAGCAGAGGGCCTGGTGCTGCCGAACATCCCAGGACAATGCACAAGTCGGCCCACAGAGACATCCTGCCCTCAAGTGTCAATGGCTGGAGCTGAGAAACCCTGACCTACATTTGCAGAGAGGAAGACTGGGCACCCACGGGGAGCTCTGCGGGTGGATGAGAGTGGAGACACCACACAGGAGGAGCAGCGCCAAGGTGCAGTCCTGTGAGTACGAAGGGCGAGGGGAGCACAGAGGAAGCCGCATTGAGAGGTGGGGGTTAGGAAGAAGGGTTCAAGTGACTCGGGCTTAAAGGAAGGGCAGAAAATGCAAAGGAATGAAGGGAACGTAGAGAGAATTCTGGGAGACGGGAGGGGAAAAAGGAAAATGAAGAGAAGTGAAGTAGGTGGCTCGTAACGGCTGGAACTGGGCCTGCTGAGAACACGGAGGGGGCTGAAAGGCTTGGCAGGCCCTTTCTGAACAGGGACACTGCTGGCAGTGGGGTAAGTTACAGCATTACAATTTGGCACGCCTCACTTCTCACTTCCATATCCCTCATCAGCAAAACGGAAGGTGCTTCTTCCCCAGGCTATCAACAAGAGACAGGGGAGGAAATCTCTCCTTATTTCCAAACATCCCATGAGCACCCAGCTTACCTCCTCCTTGCTTCTGAAGAGTATTAAGTTTGCAGTAACGTGATCAGGTCGAGGTGAAAGGGGTTCTTCTAACTGAAGGGAGGGTTTAGCCTCCCCCATCCCCAGCGGCCTTTTCTTGCTGCTTGCCTTACTTTCGCTCTGATAGACTTCTTATCACACATATATACCAGGAAACGTGGCCACTGGCCTAGCACACGAAAGAAATTTCCAAAACACACGGAAACACAGAACTGATGTAGCATTTCACTCGAGACACACTCAGACTGAGCAGCTTGCTGGGTTTCATTCTACAAAGTATCTCGGTCACAGTGGAACTCCCTAGGTGTTCTTATGCATCAAAGCAAATGGCTTTGACAACAGACAAAAGCTAAGAAAGAAGCAATTACTTTTATTTCATGCAATAATTAGCTAACATAGAACATTAAGGAAGAAGGAAACATCCAGATTCCAACCAAATTTCTACACTCCTGAGTGCTGCTTTTACTCCACGTAACCAGCCCTTAAATACACAGGCCTCTGCGTGAATCTTCCCGTTTTTCTCTTTCACTTTTGAAAGCAAGGGGAAAAAGAAAACTAGGGCATGGAGAGAAAACATGGCCAGAAACATGGAAAGATTAAGAAAAAAGCAGGTATAGATTTGTGGGCTGGGAGCTTTTTCTGACAAGGGTGAGGGAACTCCCGCTTTCCTGCCCACATGAAAGGTGACGAGTGCTGATCCTGAGGAAGGAGATGAGAACTCCAGGTTCACAGGACTGACACGTGGGCAGCACGGACCAAGATTCACAGGACTGACAGGCGGGCAGCATGAACCGAGGTCGACAGGACTGACATGCGGGCAGCATGGACCGAGAATCACAGGACTGACAGGCGGGCAGCACGGAACGAGGTTCACAGGACTGATATGTGGGCAACACGGACTGAGGTCAACAGGACTGATACGCAGGCAGCACGGACTGAGGTCCACAGGACTGACACGCAGACAGCATGGACCAAGGTTCACAGGACTGACAGGCAGGCAGCACAGACCGAAGCAACACGGACCGAGGTTGACAAGACTGACACACAGGCAGCGTGGACTGAGGTTCACAGGACTGACACGCAGGCAGCGTAGACTTGTGGTCTCACCGTGTTCAACCCTGACAAAGGCGCTGGGCTCCATAAAATTAGCATGACATACAGAGCACGAGAGCTCAGATGAAGGCCTTGTGGGGGAAAAGAAGAAGATGGGAAAACTCTATAGAGTGTCCACAGAGGTGAGCAGCTGGCCTCCGTCTCTTCTGCAGATTATGCAAATGGAAAATGCACCGGGAATGTTGCTCTGAAGTGTAGGTTACTGAGGAGGAACAGGACAAGTCTCTATGGCTCCTGTACGAGTGCTGAGTTTGAGGAGCTCTGCATGAGCATTAATTTTCCATCAGTCCAAATATTTCAGTAGGGGTCCTACTTGGTTATAGAATCACCACCAGGGCCCCTGAGTCAAGAGAGTAACAACAACAATAATAACGGCAGGGACACCAGATGACCATCCATTGAAGACTTACTGTGGAAATGAAACTAAAGCTACAAAAATATCTGAGAGTCACGTATTGACTTTGCTGTTTCCTCACTGAGAAAACTAAGAAAGATTAAGAGATTTGCTTCAGGTCACACCGTTAGTCAGGGACAAAGCCAGGATGCAAACCCAGACGCTGCCAGGCCCGTGTTCCCCCCACAGGGGCTTCTTCCTCCACTTACCAGTTTTCCTTCGAGCAAAACTCCATCTCCAGGCCCCCAGAAGTTCACTAACACACAGGACTTCTGTTCTACGTGTAGCTTTTAAAGTATGAACCTGGATTATGTACACTGAGCAGGGGCAGTCTCATATCACCCATTTTAAAAATAAATCTTTATCCTTCCCCATAGCGTAACACTCAGTGAGACCTCAAGTAATTTTTATTATCAATGATGACGACAATGTCCTATGGACTTTTTCCACTTATTTATTCCTTTGACCTAAGCACTAAAATGGCAAAGCATATGAGAAAAAATGAGAAAGCATTTACTTTTTGTTTAGGGATTGTCACTACCACCTGCTTTCTACCATCACCAGAAAGAAAATGTGATGTCCCTCATCTCTGCCCCCTCTGCAGCATTCACACAGAGATAACCTGGCTGCTACTGCATTTACCAGCTTAAAAATTTAAAGCCAATAAATCCCAAGTACCACCAGGTTATTCTGCTAGACTTGTCCTTTGTCCGGTTCAGCTACAGAAGGGGATAATGATCTGTCATAAAGGTAAATTCATTACCACGAGATAGTATCATCCAACTTCTATGGCCCATTTTCACAGTGAGGCACGTTTTCTGTGTAGCACTGCATTTCAGTTCTCCAGGGAGCCCTTTACTGTCGACATAACAACAACAACAACAACAACAACAACAACTACTTACATCTATAGGGAAGACAAGATGGCCTATATTTCCTAACTCCTGACGAAGAATAGCTCCCCGCTCTGCTTCAGCTGCATCAGTTACCATCACGAAATGCTCAGTAAAGTGTAGCATCTTTAAAAGATGCCAGCAAATGATCTGCTAAAGGTTCATAAAAGTTTAGCTCTCACAAACAGGTGACTCAATTGCCAACTCCATTGTGTTAGGGAAGTACTCCCAATGGTGTTACTTCAGAGCAACTTAATAAAAACACAAGGGGCCAAGCATAGTGGCCTATGATCCTAACACTCTGGGAGGCTGAGACGGGAGGACTGCTTGAAGCCAGGAGTTTGAGACCAGCCTGAGCAAGAGTGAGAACCTGTCTCTAAAAATAGAAGAATTAGACAGGTGTGATGTTGGGGCCTGTAATCCCAGCTACTCAGGAGGTTGAGGCAGGAGGATTGCTTGAGCCCAGGAGTTGGGAGGTTGCACTGAGCTATGATGATGCTATTGCACTCTACGCAGAGTGAGGCAGAGTAAGACTGTCTCAAAAACAAACAAACAACACAAAAGGAAACATGATCACACTTGGAGACTAGCTTGGAGACTGGCGATGATTCTTCATGTGCTGCCAGCTGATTCACTTCATCACTGAACAAACTTACCTAGATGATTGAGTCTCATTATGGGTTGAAAAATTATATATCACATTTTCTAATGTTGGGTTATGATATTGTCTCAGTCTGTTAAAGCTGTAACAAAACACTACCAACTGGGTAGCTTATAAACAACAAGAGGCTGGGAAATCCACGCCCCAGGGACTATAGACTCGGTATGGAGAGACAGCCCTCTTCTTCATAGGGGCACCTTCTATCAATGTCCCCATGAGGCAAAAGGGACCAGCTAGCTCTCTGTGGTCTGTCTCTTTAATAAGGGCACTAATCCCATTCAAGAGGGCTCCACCCTCATGACCTAGTCACCGTCCAAAAGGCCCCACTTCCTAACACTATTACCATGTAGTTAGGATTTCACCATGTGAATTTTAGGAGGACACAAACATTCCAACTATAGGAGGTGTAATTATTGTAGAATAAATCCTTCCAGGCTCATGCCACCCTACCAGAGATTTTTTTTTCTAAAAACACTGCTTTAATCTAAAATAGGTTAGATCAGTATTAGTGCTCATCAACCTAGTACTTTCTGACTTGTTCCTACATACACAGTGATGACACTCGATGTCATCAAGAAAGGCAAGGTGAATTAGAAAAGGACTGTCTTCCAAAGAACTTACTAGAGCAGAGTGGGTCCTAAACTTTGGTATAAGATGACTCTTCTTCTAGCATAAGAGCTTTCTGTGCTCTGATAGGACAGGACAGACAAGGCCTGGGCATGCACGGACTTGCAGATCCTACAGAATAACCTCTCCAGGACTCCAAAGCCAACATGTGGGCACCATCTTTGTGAGGCTGAGTGGTGAAGAACTTTCACAAGCCAGGGGATGGAGAGGTCAACCTTATTTTACAGGTACCTAGTGATGAAGGATGGAAACTGGCAAAGGAGAAGTGAGTGAGAAAAAGTATTGCAGAAACAACAGCTGAGGGGAAAAAAAAATTCTTCACCAAATCCTACTGTTCCTATCCCAGAACAAAACCCAGGGTTTGACGGTAACAGGTGAAATGGCTAAAAGGTTGGCAGGCAGAGAGCCAGAGAGGTGAGAGAACTAGAAAGACGGAGCACAAATCCCTACAGATGATCAGGAGACAGTCCTCTGCTAGTGGGAAGGCAATCCCCTGGAGCTAGGCTAGATGATCAGCAGACAGTCCTCTGCTAGTGGGAAGGTGACCCTCTGGAGCTAGGCTAGATGATCAGCAGACAGTCTTCTGCTAGTGGGAAGGCAATCCCCTGGAGTTAGGGTCTGGGTCTGAATTCCAGCAATACTCTTTCACTAACTGAGCCTCAGAGTCTTCATCTGTTAAATGGGTCTAGCATTAAATATCTAAGAATTAAATAAGAGAGTAGAATCTAAAGACAGGATGGTTTTTCTTCCTGTTTCCGTCCCACTGGAGGGGCCTGGAAGGGTTCCTGGTCCCCACGTTTACCTGGGGCCTTAAAACATACTCTGGGCTCTCAGCTTATCTGCCTAACAGGTCTGCAGGGCTGTTGAATTTCCTAAGTCCACATTTCACAGACCACAGCTCTGTAGAGTTTCTCAAGTCTAACCTGCAACCTCTCTGACACTTGTTTTCTGCTCTCCCTCAAAAAACACAGAGACTTCTGCAACTCTAGCCAATGGCCAACTTGAATTTATTGGAGGCTCCGTGAGGTCCGTCTGGCCTGATGTCCACTGGGGTACAGCACTGAGCTGTCTCGTGGTTACCTTGTGCCCTGCCAACAGGTTCCAGGAACTTGTGGATCTTTCCACCTCTGCCATGCATTCTCATCCCCACCCTCTCCTCTTTGACATCTGTCCTTTCTGTTTGCTGCCACAGCTCCATTTGCAACCTTTCTTCTCTCTCCTTGGGAGGGGTGAGTGCTCCTCGTGGCCCCATGCCCAGCATTCTGACACTGACAGTCTGTCCACTCTTTAGCCCTAAGCTACTTTACAAAATGCTATTTTTGTGTGCAATGGGAATTTTGGTAAGGGACAAGTGTCAACTTGAAAAGTCTAATAGAAATCTACCTAAATTTCACTGTGATAATGACAGTCACAACTGACACCTGATAAGCACCCTCCCTTGACCCTTGTGGGGAGACAAGCACTCCTACGATTTCCATTTTCACAGGAGACTGAGGCTTGGGTGAGGCTGCATGGTTGTTAAGGTGGAAATCTGCGACTCCAAGTTCTTTCCCTTCATGGTTTCCCTCATTCTTTGTTGTAGGGGAGGAATAGGTGGTGCCGCATCACGGATCTGTCTCTCCCTTAGTCATTCCTCGCAGATCAGGGTGTCTCAGGGAGTAGCCGTCCGTGTTACAAACAAAATTTCTTGGCAACTTCGACCTCTTCAATCCTACCAAGGATCAGATCAAAACGGCAAGAATCTGAAGGGCAACTGGGGTTTCTATTCAAACGACCATCTCAGCAGCCCCCTTGACTCCCTGCTGCCACTCCAGGGATGCTCCATGGAGTCCCCTGTACCTCAGCAGACCTTTGACAGCCACGTTAGAAAGGTCACCTCGAAACCCCCCATGTTCTTCATCCTTTTTCCAAACCCGCAGACAAGCAGCTCTTTAAAAAGGAATTTGTACACTTACTCAACAAACGTTTTAACCAAAGGACCTTTAGGTGAACAACTAATGCTCAGTATGCTTTTACCTTGGAGCACAACTTCACATAAACTCAGAGTAGATAACTCGGCTCAATGATGCCACCATGACCCTTTGTGTGGATTACTGTGGCAGAGCCCAAGTTAGGGTCCCTTCTTGCGCCCTTGACTCCTGTACTCTGAACAGCACAGAGAGACCCTCTTTCTCCCACACTCAAATCCTGAAAATGCCTTCCATATTACAGGGAGGAAAAGCCAAAGCCTTACAACAGCCTCCAGGGATCTCAAAGGGTGACCCATGTGTGGTGGTACTAGCACCACCTGGAACCTTGGTAGCAGTGCAAACTTCCGAGTGAAAATGAAAGGTGAGGTGAGCAGCCACCCGAGTTTTAACAAGTCTTCCAGGTACTTCTGATGCTGCTGACACGTGAGGACTACGGTCCTGCATGCACTGCCCCCAGCCCCCGCCCTTTACCCCGGCTGTTCCCCTCCCCGTTGCGGTCTTCATTCTGTCCACACTGGCCTTCCCCAGACACTTCTATGTCGCTCCCTCACCTTTCCCAGGTCTTGGTGCAAATGTTGGCTTCTCAAAGTGTCTGCGGCCGTCTTCTTTAAAAGCAGAACGACTCCTGTTCTTTTTGTAATTTTTTCACAGACATATTACGGTCTCACACCCTGTACGTTTTTCTGATTTGTGTTTTAGTTCTCTATCTCCACCAATTAGAATGTAAACTCCTTGAGATGCAGAAATGTTAGGTGTTTTATTCACTAATACATCCTGTGTGGCTTGAAAAGTGTCTGGCACAAAGTAGATGCTCATTAAATATTTGCTGGATGTTGACAGAAGGAATGATTACACTTTGCCATTTAGAAGCCATCTCACCTGTGTAAGGTTTTTAATCTGAGCCTCAATTTCCTCATCAATTAAAAAGAGAATTAAGATAAAAAATAGACACAATACATAAACCATTTTTTTAGTCATTCATTTGTGTAGCAACTATGACAGTGAGAATAGAAAAAAAAATTCATTTTCATGTCATTAGAACCAAATGAGGAGTAAAGATTTGAACTTCTAAAAGCAGTTTTAGAGTTTGGAGAACATTTCTTGAGGGGGCGTTGCTAAAGATACATTTCCCATTCTAAGAACACATTGATAAAAAGGGAATAATAATCTTCCTATTGTTTTCCCCAAATGTAGCCTTGTAATGAATTAGGTACCGAGGGAATAAACATACTATTTAGTTATCCTTCAAAATAAAATACATATTGAATAGGAAACACAATGAAAACTTAGGTTTGTTTGTAGGTATTTGTTTCCCAAAATATTGCAATAAAATGTTTGGGAACATCTAACAAAACTAATATGCAGCTGGATTTTCTTACCCCAAAACTAATTTGTGCTGATTATGAGATAGGTCACAAGGTTAGCGTGCTTTATTTTTGATGCATTCATTATAATTGTTACTATGGATGAAGACTAAACACAAAAAAATAAAACATCCTGTTGGGGAGTGATCTATCCAACACATGCCACATGTTTTCTCTTGTCATTAGTCTAAGGGGGATTTCCACAAAAACACAATTCTTAGAAACTAAGCTTTTACTCAGCACTGCTGCACATTCCTACTTAGTCACTGTCCTGGGCTGCCCAGTTCTCTCTGATGAAATAAATCTGAGACTGTACATCTAAAAAATAACTTGTGGCTATGGTTAGGTTTTTGGAGAACAAACCCCTCTTTCATACTGTTATGCTTAACAGGCTAACATCATGATGAAGAGCTTCACAATTGCTTACCATTGCTTTATTCCATACAGTTTCTACCATGAGCAAAGGCTTTGCTAGAGTGCCCACTCTAAGCATCTAGAAAGAGGTAGATACAGGTGCCAGCCCACAGCTCTCCAGGAAGAAACAAGGTCAATTGAGAAACTGCCCACTGCATGGGAAAATGGCAGCTGTCAAAACACACACCTGCACACCTACCATTTTCTCTCTTGTGTAAATGAGCCCTCTAGTCCTAGGCAACAGCAGCATGTCCAGGTAACACTGTAACGAGCAGGGTTCTCTCTCAGAGGAGGGCTGTGGATGAGACTCAAAGGAAAGGTGACCCGGCAGCAGTGGTGAAGTGTGACCAGCAAGCACCATCAGCAATGACGTGGTTTGCTTTTGTGGGAGACCCAACTCAGACAGAACCTACCCTGTCTCTGCCTGGAAGAACCCAGAGTTCTTTCCACCAAGAGAAACCACTTTCCATCAAAAATCTGATGTGTATCATTTCCACTTGGAGGTGAATTAAATCCACATGTTCACACTCTCTCTCAAAAGAGTCTACACTGCAAACTTCATTTCTCTTCAAATAAAAATAGACATTATCCACTGCTAAAGAAATCTTCAAGAAATTTATCAGAAAAAAATACCTAAAGAGTAATTTTTTTAAGTACCTTTAAAAATACCCACAAGGGCTATTTTTGTTCCTGCTTTCCCTAAACCCAGGCAAGAATCTTCCCAAAGAGCTTTAGTTTCTACCTTGTGAGGCCAGCTCTCCTTCACTCTGTACAGTACAGTACTTAGGAAAGTACCAGTCCTTAAAACACATCAGTGTGATTTATTGATGGCTCAGCTTTAATAAAAAATTTGGCTGTAAGAATACTTAAAAATCATTGGAAGATATGAGACCCACCTACTTTCATCGATTGTATAAATTTCTTGGTGGACTGGGGTCACTCGAAATTATTTTCATTGAATTGCACACCTGTATTAGAGTCTCAGCTTCTATTAGTGGGCTCTACAAGAAGCTACCTTACCCTATCCTCTATTACAGCGCTTTTCAACCTTTCTTTTCTCACGGCACACTTGAACCTATAGTGAAACTTTTGTGGCATAGTTAAGTTATTTTGATCAAAAAATAAATAAATAAAAATTAAAAAAAAGAATGGACTTACTGTGCTTTGAGCTTCTTTGAAAATAACTTCCTTAATGATCTTTAAAACCTTCTGCAGTGCTCCTAAGACCCTCTCGTAGCACAGCAGTGTGCTGGGGCATGCAGGGTGGAAATCACTGCTCAGCTGGGTCTGCTCAGGTGACCCCAGTGACCCCGACTGCTGCCACCCCCCGCAGTGCTCTCCTGCTGACGCTCTGCATGAGAAATCCACCTAAGAACTTGGCACACCGGGCAAAGCATGCTTCCTCTGAAGAACTGGTACCTATTTTCTCATGAGTAATGAGAATCACATAATTAATCAAGTATGTTTCTTCTTTTCCATCTACAGCCAGGAAATTCAGAACCGAGCTTGTATCCCAGAGTTATTAACTATGTAGAACCATATGGAACAATCTTTAAATTTTTTTTCTGCTTTTACCTTTATAGATTTCTCAATCCTGATTTTTTTATTTATATTTTCCATTTTACTGTACATGCTTTTGAAATCCAGTCTTTATCAAAGGGAGGTCTATGCATATACACATACTCATAGTACACCTATGTGTATCTGTGTACATGTACAGTGCTATATGTAAGCTTGGTAATTAGAAAGAAAGAACTGTTACGTGAAACAGAAATAAAATTGGTTGCATTATGTATTGTAGAGAAATATTTTAAATAAATCTCTATGAGCTATCTATGAATATATAGAAATAGCCATGTTTAATGGTACTTTCTATAATATCCCTTTTCTAAAATAGTATTATAATAAAGTTATATTTTTATTATAATACAAATGAGCATTTAGAGTTTTTGGACTCTAACTTCTAAATGGCCTTGTTCTTAAAAATTTCAGACAGGTGTCAGTTGTTAAAAATTCAACATGCTCATCATTCACACTTTGGTGAAGCAAATCGTCCAATTACACTCAGAAGCCCTAGGTGCCTGTGAGGCCATGTATAGGGAAGAGTTTTGTAATATAATTGTTAGCATTATTGCTACTGCCCACAGCGTATCAATATGATCATGAGAGATTAACTGTATTTTACTGATATGCATGATAATAACTGGAAATACGGAAAATAACTATAGAAATAAACAAGAAAAAAATTTTCTAAAGTCATCCTTAGTTCATCGGCCTGTTAAGAGGATGAGTCCAGCCCACAGTTCTAAGTTTTTTTTGTAAGCTCCAGGTGCCTTTATCGGAATGCTAGAAAATAAAGATTTACTCAAGAACCCTCTGATAACCTGAAAACTCGCTGATCTTGAGTATGAAACTTAGCATCTCACTTTTAAAATTCTTTATAAGAAACATAAGTAAACATTAAGAGATGAGAAATAGTCTAAGGGAAGGTATTAGCCTGCTTGCTCCTTTCTTTCAGGGTATTAAATACCACCCAGCCATTCGCTAATAATTCAGGGAGCACCAAGCTAGGACATTAGCCGGCTAACCAGCCTGTGTTCCAAACTTGGAGGTTAAAAACACAGCATTGTAATACAAACACAGCTTCTAAGTACAGCGTGTGTACCCACTGTTCTGCCATTTAAACTCTGAGTCGCTGTACAAACAAATCTATCTTGAGGAAACAGACCCGGTAATTTTCCATGTGGACTGCTGGAGATTTCACAAGAGCCGCGCACTTGCAGGAGTGTGCGTTGCCAGACATTTTCCTCAAATTCGTTATCTACAGTTGTCCCCATTAAGATTTCCCTTTATCAAAAATGTTTTCCATAAAGACTGTGCTTGAAGTGAAAGCTTTTTTTCTACAGACATAGAGATTAAATTAAAAAGAAAAATTAAAGAGGTAGTGGCCCTACTTGGGAGAATGTAAGTTACAACTCGCTTCCTGATAGCTCAAGATAAACCCAAATGGAGATTTCAAACACTGAGTCTTCAAGGTGCAGAGAAGAGTTCAAAAGATAGGAATGAAGAGTAAAATTCTAATCAATGAAAAGATGTAAGAGATGAAATGGCAGCAAACACTGATGTGAGGCGACCTGGGGCCTTTTGATACAAGAGGGACATCTGTGAGAGAAGGGAAAACACAGCACTTGGAATGTCACTAGAGAAGACTGTATTCTTCAGTGTCTGTGAACTCACTGGACACTCACAGACAAGTAGTAAGCCATGGCAGAGAGCTCTGCCCTATAGTTATTCCAGATACACATGAAAATACAGTTTCCTAAGGTTCGAAGCTTTGAAAATTTCAAAATACCTGTTCTACAAATATATGTGAGCCTCTTGGAAGATAACTTTTATTGGAAAGGAAATAGAATCTTATTTGCAAGTTAATGCAATCACTTTGAACAGAGAAACTTGTGTTGTAAATTATCAGTAACTAAAAATCGGGTTCATTTGAGATGGACAATAAGATACAAAAATATTTTTAAGTATTCTCCCTTCTTGTGCATGAGCTATATGCTGAGAACTGTGCTTAACACCTCTTGTGCTTTCTCTCATTTAAACTCATTATTATTATCAAGTCTGATTTACAGAAAAGTAGCCTAATTAAGGGCTGAGCCAGGAATGGAAGCCAGTTTTCCAGGTGCTGAATTCAATGCCTTTTCTCCAACATTCTGACTGGCTGAATGATAGGACTGGATTAAGACAAGCTGGTGGCAGTCAAGCCACAGCCACGTGTAAACTGATAGTATCCCTGATTTAAACTGCAAACAATCTCTAAAACACGAATGCCATGCTGTGGACACTATGCCTGCCTTCTACCCCCTCACTTTACCTTGCAGAGAAGTCACACCACACCACTTGGCTACTTTCTAGGCTGGTGATAAGGGTTCAGGCCGCACTGTGCCTGTGGTGGTGCTGTTAACTGATGGGACCTCCTGGTTCTTCTACCTTCACTGCCCTTCTTCTCTGCTGGCTGAAACCTGACTTCCCATTCCCTGTCCCTACAATCTGAATCAAAGCACTCTCAGCACTCTGTCCGCTTTCCTCGCCAAGCACTTAGTGTATTTACCCTGCGTTATCATCAGGCACACACCTGCCTATTGCTTGTAGGCCCTACACAACTGCATTGAGAACACCCTTGTATCACCTGTGTGTCCTAAACAGTGCCCTGCATACAGCAGGCACTCAGTAGAGTTAAAACAGGAAACCCAGGTACTGCTACTGGAACATTTATATCAAAAAGAAAGGACCATTCACAAAGGAACGAGTATTTCTGCTCACTCATCTTTTTGAAAAGATTTTTCAGAGAGCCTATCACCATTCCAAGGAAGGTAATGGGGCTATTTTTCTGTTTAGGAACCAGCGGTTTAAGTAATGTAAGCTACGGATCAGTGGTTTGCAATGATGGGGCTGATCGAAAGACAATCACACTCAGCACTGCTAAGGTTAATGGCATTGCCTCTCACAGAGGAAACGTAAAAGGAGAAGACAGGGAAGAAACCAATGAAAACATTTACACGCACCTTTAATGGTATGCAGAGCAGAGCCCACTTAAATTAATACCGACTAATGAAAACATCTTGAAAAGAGAGTGATTTTTACAGAAACCTTTTATCTACAGGTCCTATATTTATAGAGCAAACCTTTTAAATAAATGCTGGGTTAAAAAAAAAAAAAGAATTAAACTGGTAATTGTTGTGATTCATTGTGGTTCATATAACTTTCATTAGGCCACTAATGAAATAAATGAACCATTTAAGAAAAGTACGCTCATCTCCACTAACTTAGGACACATCCTAAGTAAGAGCCTCCTCAGTAGGGACCACAGACCAAAAACACCGTCTGGGGAGTGACTGAACTTTGCCCATACTGCTAGAGCTCTAGCTGGGCACAAAGGCCGTTCTGAGAGAGGAGGTGAAAAAATTCAGTTCAACCAGAAAAAAATGCATGAAAAGCCAATTATAGCTCTCCAAATATATATAAAGTTTTCTTTCTAAGAACTTTTTTTTTTTTCTTTAAAGGAGCTTTGAGGTCTTGAAGACATAGGTATTTGGTGGACACATTATGATCTGGAGGTATGAGATTCAAAAGCAGAGGTAGGATTTGAAATTAGAAGGTACTCAAAACTTCTTTCAAAAATCTGAGGAATAATTTTTCAGGGGTTTAAATTCTACGCTTGACAGACCTTTTAGACCAGAGACAGAAGAAAGAGAACACTAATATTACCTTTCATGATCGCTAAATACAAAAATAAGAATTACTAGTGACAAGTCTTATTCCTATAACCCTCAGCAAAACAAATATAGATGGTTGAAGCCTATTTTTTCTTGGAGCTGTCTCTGAAAAAAAAAACAAAAAAAAAACTTTAAGTAAAATCCAATTTAAAGTGATCTAACTGCCACTGGGGAGGACATATTCCATGCAAAAAAGGAAAAAGCAGCCAGGTGTGGTGGCTCACGCTTGTAGTCCCAGCGCTGTGGGAAGCAGCGAGGTTGGTGGATTGACTGAGTTCAGAAGTTGGAGACCAGTATGAGAAGCAGTGAGCCAGAGTAAGACCCCGTCTCTACTAACATCAAAAAACAAACAAAAAAAACCCAGCCAGACGTTATGGTGGGTGTCTGTAATCCCAGCTACTGGGGAGGCAACGGGACGGAGCATCGCCAGAGGAAAAAGAAAATGAATAACAAAAAAAAAGAGTACTTCAAACGAAGAAGAATGAACAAGCAAGCTGAAATAAAAAATAAAAAAAATAAAAAATAAATTAAAAAAAAAAAGGAAAAAGCCTGGGGATTCATCTGAAGTCAAACACTGGTATATTAACATTGCCCAAAGATCTCTTAAACATATTCTAGATCGACTGAAATATCACTGTGAGAAACTGAGGGATTTATTTGTTTTGGCTATTTGAGGTGATTTTAGATGCTTACATTTTTTAAATATTACCTTTGAAAATCTTCAAATGCCAGGTAAGTTCAGAACAGAGGTTGAAAGTAGTGCCACGGTAAATCCAGAAAGAAACCATCCAGTACCCTAGGACTCTGCAGGCATGGGGGTAAAGCGGTACCTTCCCTGCCATATCCAAGTGAAAGTGGGCACTGCTGAGTCGGAAAGAAAATGTGGAGGATATTCATTGGCCCTCTAGAATTTTGGGGGGGAATCAAAGATAGCAATGAAGCAGTCTTTCCGGTTGACCATAAATTATTACAATTGCTTACTTCATACATGGCTCGATTGCTTATCAAGTACTTCCAGTTACATTACATCATTAGATCCTTACTAACTCCTGGACAGTGAAGAAGGGCACGAATTGTGAGTGGCCATTTCACAGGTGAGGATTCTAAGGCATGGGGGGGGGGGGTTAGGTGCGGTAGGAAGAGGTCAAGTCAGGATCTGGGTGTGCTGAAGGCTTCACAAGCAGGGGAACGGCAGAGTCACCAGGCAGCCCAGGTCCTCCATCCTGTCCCACCCATTCGCCCATCAGAGCTCCAGTTAGAGGATGAAACTCTCCCTCTAAAAAAAGTTTTCTCCAGTAAGAACTATCAGATTCACCACTCCTTCAAATTCTAACCATATTCTGTACTCTATGAGATCATGAAAAAGAGGAGAGGAGATAGATAGCCATCTTATATTTATGTTAAGAAACAGGAGGTGGACACTGCTTGCTTTTCACACAGGGCCCTCCGTCACCTCCCACCCACATTCCTGTTTTATTCTTGCCTCCTTTTGCTCGGCTCAACCTCGCCCAGTGCAAACATCCTTTAGCGTCAGTCCGCTCCTCTGCCTCGGAACACGGATTTACCTCTCGGTATGACTCTTCACATCACCACCTGCTCCTCCCAGACCAAACAAACCTTCCGCCTTCACTGGCAGCAACTTTTCACGCTCTGCTGAAAACCATCTTGCTGTGTCTGCAGCCCGGGCCCCAGGGAGCAGAGGCGCCCGCCCCACAGAGCGACACCGACGCAGCAACCAGGACGGCGTTCTGAGGAGTAAGTAGGCTGGGACCTGCGTGCTCTGTCCGCAAGCTCCCTGCATCACGGCTGGCACAGAGGGTCCGGCCCACTCCCGCCGCGTGACCTGAAGCAGAGGGTCACGGTCCCCTCCCGCCGCGCCCTGCAGCAGAACGTCATGGCCCAGGCACGACCCCACTCCCGCCATTGGTTGCAGCAGAACATCACGGCCCAGTCACGGCCCACTCCCACCGCGCCCTACGGCAGAGCGTCACGGCCCAGTCACGGCCCACTCCCGCGGCGCCCTGTGGCAGAACGTCACGGCCCAGTCACGACCCACTCCCACCGCGCCCTACGGCAGAACGTCACGGCCCAGTCACGGCCCACTCCCGCGGCGCCCTGTGGCAGAACGTCACGGCCCAGTCACGGCCTACTCCAGTGGCGCCCTGCGGCAGAACGTCACGGCCCAGTCACGACCCACTCCCACCGCGCCCTACGGCAGAACGTCACGGCCCAGTCACGGCCCACTCCCGCGGCGCCCTGCGGCAGAGCGTCACGGCCCAGTCACGGCCCACTCCCGCCACTGGTTGCAGCAGAACATCACGGCCCAGTCACGGCCTACTCCTGCGGCGCCCTGCGGCAGGACGTCACGGCCCAGTCACGGCCCACTCCCGCGGCGCCCTGCGGCAGAGCGTCACGGCCCAGTCACGGCCCACTCCCGCGGCGCCCTGCGGCAGAGCGTCACGGCCCAGTCACGGCCCACTCCCGCCGGGCCCTGCGGCAGAGCGTCACGGCCCAGTCACGGCCTACTCCCGCCGGGCCCTGCGGCAGAGCGTCACGGCCCAGTCACGGCCCACTCCCGCCGGGCCCTGCGGCAGAGCGTCACG
>CAUYPK010020684.1:0-21184 GCA_963574355.1 Loris lydekkerianus | reverse complement strand
GTATACTCCCAAATATTTCATCTTCTTTGGCACTACTGTGAAAGGAATAGAGTCCTTGACTGTTTGCTCGGCTTGGTGGTTGTTGGTATATATAAAGGCTACAGATTTGTGGGTGTTGATTTTGTAGCCTGAGACATTGCTGTATTTGGGAACCTTTCATACAGTATATTAAGGACAGTATATTAAGCTGCCATTAATCCCGAAAGGCTACATTGAAAAATTGGCTTATGTATTACTAACACGGAAATAATACAAAGATATCACTAGACAATCTTAAAATAACAATAAGTTTTGTGGAATGTGGAGGAGTATCTAGAGCTAGAGAGAATAAATCGCTTAGGATATTTTTTCTTGGTTTTCAGATTTTACGTGGAAGGTTCTAATAGTTTGTTCTCTGGGATTATCTAAGTGACAAGTATAGTTCTTGGCATGCAGCAGCCATATAGTAAATATTTGCTGGCTTTCTTGCGTTATTTGTTCTCCAATTGTCTCTTCCCATTGCTAGTTTCTTACGGTCGGTCCACTGAGCCTCCATCTTTACTGCTACTGCCTTACTTCATATGGCTCTAGTCCACATTCCCACTGAATGTCACCCTGCCTCAAGTCAGGTGCTCTTCTACTCCATTTCCCATATGCCAATGTTATGTTTCTGAAACATGTGATTAAATTATTATTCCACGCATTACTACTCAATAGTGCCCCATTTCCTTCAAGACAAAGTCTAAACTCTAGCATGATCAAGGATGTGTTTTTGCCCTGGATTTTACCTACTTGTCTTCGTTTATGCTTAACTTGGTCCATTTGAATTTCATACTGGGCCACTCGCAGCTACTCTAGCACTATTTTCTTTCCCCTCCAATTGTGTGTACATTCTCCTCCTGTCGAGAATCCCATCTGAAACTCAAGGTAGCTCACTGCTTTTCACTTCTGAACTCACTAGGCATTGCCTCAGACCACCTTGCCATGACTTTCCCAGTGTGGGTTGCTGTGTTCTTTTGCGTTCCCAGGCTATCCTCGGGGCTCGCCTGTCAATGACATTTTTAGCAATGTACTGTAATTGGCTATTACTTATTTGTTTCATTCTTACTTGACTGCTGGCTCCTTGAGGGCAAGATAATGTGTCCTTTTCATCATTGAGTCCTGATTACCAGAAAGCCAACTCAGTTAATAAATTCAAGTTCTTCATTTCCTTCTGTTCCAGGCTATATTTACTCTGAATACAGTATGTTCAGCTTGATTTTCTAGATCCTGGAGGTTGATGTGAAGGATAGTAAAAATGATTCCATTGTGTTGGGTGATCTTATCCTGTGAGTAGGAGGATATCCTGTTGGAAGGAGGGGCTGATAGGTTTGCAGATATCAAAATTATGCTGCTTATCAAAGCAAAAACATTGGCATTCTCTAATAAAGCATTGTTCAATAGCAAAAAATGTGAGCTACACATGTAATTTTAAATTTTCTAGTAGTCACGTTAGAAAAGTAAAAAGGAACAGCTGAAATTCATTTGTTAGTAAACTTTATTTCACCCTTTACACCCCAAATATTGTCATTGCAACATGCAATCAATATAAAAAATTCTTAAGGAGACATTTTATAGTCTTGCTTTTTGTACTTGATCTTTGAAATATGGTATATGTTTGATACTTATAGCACATCTCAATTTAGACTAGCCATATCTTTAGAGCTCAAGAGTGACATATGGCTAGGAGCTACCATATTGGACAGCGTAGCTCTAGGAGCTTAAGTAGAACACATTAACTTAGAATAGGACTGCAAATATTTCCAGGGTTTTTCTTTAGGATTTTTGATGCTATGATGAATAATGTCTTTTCCTCCATGAGGGAGATACTAATGAGGAGGAGACCTTAGAGAAAAATAATAAGAAGAATGAGAAAAGAATGGCGTTATAGATCTAGTAGATTTCAAGAAGCAAGACCCAAATAGAGAAAGTTCTCTTAATCATGCTTCACTAGGGGCCAAATTGCCTGACATAACACTTCCTAGACAGCGTGAGAAGCCAGTAGGAGTTCTAGGGAAGAGTTAAATGGCCAAATATGTCTGACAAATAATGGGTTAAATGGGTGGAGCAGGCTTTTTTACTGATCATTTATGACAAAATTTTTAAAGACATACATACACTTTAAAAATTATATAAGGAAGCCATTAATATATTCACTTAAAAATGGAGGTATTATAAAAGCTTTTTTAGATGCTAGTCTAATCCTGTTTCCCAGTGCATCCCAAATTCTCTTGCTGTATCAGAAGAGATCTTTCCAATTTTTTTCTATATATTTAGAAACACACATAGGCATTTAGGTATTTTTATAGTATATTTTTGTTATATCATACCATAATTATGTTGCTTTTTGCTTTGTTCACTTAACAATATATTTTGAATTTCATATTAAATATATATATACACACACACACACACACACACACACACCACACATAGCCAATCAGGGTTTGGGTTATGAAACAGAATGCAATTCAAATGGTTCATGAGACTAGTGAAGAATGCTCACAGAATAATGGGAAGGGTTGAGAGACCTAGCTTGTGAGAATGAGCCACCCAGGACAGGCAACAGGAGAAGCTGTTAGTGGCCTTCTTAATGGGGAAAGGAAGGAAATACTACCTGAGATCATTGAGAGCTGGCTGTTCAATGGAAGCTTAAATCTTGGAGGGATATAGCTATGACCAGAAGTGAAATAGGGGAGAGAACATGTGAGATATGGTCTGACCTATCCCTGTTCCTGTCTTCTGCTGCTACCTCTCTCTCTTGGCTGAATATCATGGAAAGCCAGCCTGCCTCAGTGATACTGTTCACGGGCACCAATGTCTCAGGGAATAATACAGGGTAGAGAAAGGCAGAGAACGTCTCTGGGGATGGAGGAGAAATGTAGAATAAGGGGAACTCTATTTTTTTTTTTTTTTTTTTTTGCTACAATATAATCTTTCATAGATGGATGTAACATACTTTTTTTTTTTTTTCCCCAGCCGTTTGCCTTATAATAAATGATTAGGCTACTTCTATTTTCTCATTTTTATAAACAGTGATACAATGGACATTCTTGTATGTATCTCTTGTTACTTTCATAAGTATTTCTCTAGGGTTAATATTCAAAAAGCAAAACCATAGGTCATAAAGATTGTTAATTCTAGATTTTAATAGATAACTGTCATTATTGTCTTCCAAAGTTGCTGTACCAGTTATTTTCCAACCATCAGTGAGAATACATGAGTCCCCATAAAGTTGCCAATACTTGACATGAAAAATGCTAGAGGTTTTCTTAGATATTTGACTTAGTAACACTTTGTTTATAGAATATATTTTGAGAAACATCAATTTACTGGATAAAAGTCTCTGGAGCCATCCACTTAATAGCTATAAGGCCTTGGTCAAGTTTCTTAGCTTCTCTGACATTCAGTTTCCTAGAATTAATAATATCTATCTTGCAGGTGTTTTGAGAGGATTAAATACATTTAGGACAGTCTCTAGCCAAAGGTAAGAAACACAGAAGGTACAAAGGCAGCGGGGTAAAGGTAGAGAGGATATGTTTTAACCACATTTTTAAGGGGAAGCTTCTCTTGCTGTTCTTAAACCTTTCTACCAAAATTTTCTTAAGGGGAGAGGAAGGTCAGCTATGCCATGGGGTCCTAAAGTTGTGGCCTTTGAAGCTATGCTAAACATTTGTGAAATGGTTTCTTCTTTTAAAAATCATATGAATGTTATTTTCAAATCAATGATTTATACTTAAAAAATAAATATATTAAATGTATTTTTGTCAGCTAAAGTTATTTTTATGGGAAATCTTTTGTAAAATTTGTGAATAAGAAGATATGCCTTTTTAGCCTACAGTTTCAAGTAAATTGCTACTTATGCTATTACATTTAAGGGTCTTGGCCGGAAACAATGCTGCCTTATTTATTTAACAATTAAATTACTTTTGAGCAAATGCAAGGCATTATGCTAGAAACTGGGAATAAAGTGACAAGAAACCAAGTTTTGTCCTTAGGGAACTTATAGTTTAGGGGTATAGGCAGGTAACAATAAGTAAATAATTATGAAAGGAAGATGACTAGAAGGTATGAAATTCATTCCAAAGGATCTTGTAAAGAATCTGTGTAGTGGACTGCAGGTGACTATTCCAAATAAGGTGATTAGGAAAAGTTTTTCTGAGAACCTATCATTTTAGCTATGAAAGGAAGGATGAGAATGAGCTAGGCATTCTAGGATGTGGGGGAAGGACATTTTAGGAAAAGGAAATTGCAAGACCCAAGATTCCAGGTGGAAGTTCTTGGCACATTCGAGAAACAGAAAGGAGAATTTTTGATGCATGTGAGGCTTTGTAGATCATGGTAAGGCATTTGAATTTTATTCTATGAGCAATCTAAAGACAGTGTAATTTTTAAGTAGGGGAGTGATATTATTTGAATTTAAAAATCATTCTAGCTATCATATGAATACCAGATCAGAGAGGGGAAGAGACAGGGTGTGAGAGGAGAAGATGGAGAGAGACAGGTAGATTTAGAATATATTAGAATATATTTTGGAGGCAGAATTGACAGGATTATAATGGAATGAATGGGGGAGATGAGCAACATGGAGGAGTCAAGGCTGCCATAAGTTTTGAACTTGAGCAAATTAAATCAAAGGTGGTACCATTTGCTGAAACAGAAAATTTTGGAGTGAAAGCTTGAGATTCTTGTCAGATATATTAAGTGAGAAATGGCTGTTAAAATATCAACAGGGGTATCTCAGGGGGTTGATAATTACACGTAGGTAGAAGGAGTCATTAGCCCAGGAGGTCTAGCCACCTGAGTTATTGAACACCAATGTAAAGATTATTAAAACACTAATTATTGGGTGTTTCTCCAGAGCAGTGGTTTTCAACCTTCCTAGTGCTGCAGCCCTTTAATACAGTTCCTATGGGTTGTGACAGGAATGAATGAAGGAATGAGCTGAATGAAGTTCTGAGATAGGAAATTTGGAAAATATATGCATTTCTAATAAGTTCCCAGATGATTCTGAAGTGCAGGTCTGGGACCACACTTTAAGAACCACTACATTAATATGAAAGTGAAAGAGATCACCTAAAAAGAGAGTATAGGGAAGGAGACAAAAAAAAAAAAAAAACCAACAACAACAAAAAAACATATATAATATATATATGTTATATATGTCATATATATGTTAATCATATATATATGATCAACCCTGGGACCTTCAGAATTTAGATGCTAAGAGAGAGCATTATATTGACATAATTTTGAAATTATCCTCAGAGAAAGTCCTCTTCCAAACCTCAAGAAAACTTATTTCTTTGCGTTTGTAATAGCTAGAAAGTACAAGCAGTTCAGAATGTTAGAGTGGTGATTGAAGGATTTTAGCAGTTTGAATAACCTTAATCAAAAAGATGATTCATTTACAATAAAATAAGTATTACATATTTCATTGGATTTTGATCCTTTGAAAAAAATTCATGTAGGTAGGAGAACCTCTTAGCCAAATATTAATAGTATAGAAATAGAAAGAATACTTTGCCTTTCCCAAATAGTTTGAACAAATAGAGCTTTGTATTTTATTTTACAAAAGGGTTCAAGGTTATATTTTTCTCATTTACCAGAAACCAGTGAAGGAATCCTGTTGCTTCAATGCCTGTTTTCTCCTATGAAAAATATTTATTCAATTTCCTTCCAGTTGGATGTGATATATTAAAATCAACCTGAATAGCATACATTTATCTAATTAAGGGGCAAAATTCATAATGGATATGTTGGCAGAAATGAAATATTTAATCAACTATTTAAAATAAATCCAAATCATCAGGGATTTTTATACTAATCACAAAAGAAGCATCTTGTTGTGTTTTCAGTCATCTTGATTATGGATGTGTATGGAGAAAATATTTCAGATTGATTAATATTTCTCTTCCCTAAAGGACCAGGTTTAGTTATTAAGTTTCTTATAACTTCATCTCTTTTATGGTGCAAGTTTAAAGGAAATATAATAGAATATTTATTTCTGTACTGACTACTGGCTATAAAAAGTCATTAGAAAATTTAAAATATTGAAATGGATTATGGAAAACCTCTGTGTTTGTAGATGTAAATAAACCTTGCTTTTAGATTCTCTGTGCCATATTCTTTATTTTCTTATGAAAGATAACTATAACTACATTAAAACAATAAAAGAAGTTTCATTATCTCTATTTTATGGATGCTTTGGCTATTTGAGATTTTAAAAAGCCTGGTATATTAAAGTCATTTTTGGCAGTTATCGAATTATCATTGTAGACAGGTTTACTGAGTTTGAGGTTAGTCTTATAATTTGATATCCATTAATTTCTTGGAGACACTTGGATGATTTATAATTGTGGATCAAATCTCACAGGAAAATGTTCATCTCCCATTTGGTGAAGCAAAATGTGTGGTTTGATAGAGACCCTTCCTGAAAGTTATAGCAGGCTTTTTTACTTTGAAGGAGGTTTTAAATAATACACAGGAGTGGTCAAAATACATACGATCAATTTCTGCATAGACTTAAGTTCTCTGCTACTTTATTGCCAGTATAATGCTAAGGAAAACTTATGAAGTCCATGAGGCAAAAACATCATAGGCAGGCACAGTAGAAATCTACACCCCACCTTCTATATATAAAATATTCCTCATAGATATAGATATATATGTGTGTGTATATATATATATATATGTGTGTGTGTGTGTGTGTGTGTGTATATATATATATCTTTATATTCAGATGTCACATTTGCAAAACTTTTTAAAATTTGACAAATAATAAATTCTGTTCAGTAATATTTTACACAACTGTGTCACTAAACACTGTAAAAATTGTTAAGAATACAAAATTGAATGAGGTAGCATCTTTGTTAATTTGCTCATTGCCTAGGCAGGAAAGATAGACATGTTAAAACCTGTGTAATGAACTTCTGTATGTGCTATACTAGAAAGGAAGAATATTGTGAGGGCACAAAGGAAGGAATGATGTGCTGCATTTGTTAAGATGTTTAGAAACAGTCCTTGCTTCACAAAGGAAATGATAGTTGGATGTTGAAGGATTAATAGATATGCTCCTGGAGACAGGGAATAGGGTATCCTAGATAAGAAGAGTCTTAGAACTTTGGAAGGCCTGGAGGTGGAAAGTAGACTGCACTGAAGAAATTGCAGGTGGGTGGGCATAGGTGGAATGAAGGGTGAAAGTGAAGAGATGGTGAGGCAAGGACAAGAAGTGAAATAAAATGGAAGCATAGCCAAGGGTTTGAGTAAGAGAAACATTTTATACCATGAAAATATATTTTGGAATTTGTCCCATTATCAAAAATGAGGGCATAGAATGATTTTAATCAGGGAAATTATATTATCAGATTTGTGCCTTAGATAATTTTCATCATGTTACAGAAGATAGGACAGAGGAGAAGACTTTGGAGACAGAGAGACCATTAGAGCACCATGCAGGCAGGTTTTCTCAGATAGAGCGAGCTCAGATAGTGGAGGATTTGGACTAAGGCAATAGCAGGAGCAGTGAGAAGAGGGGAGCACTTGTGAGGTAGGTAGTGCCATTCACAGAGATAAGGACCACATCAGCAGGTACAGTTTGGAGTACCTCTTTCATGTTTACATGGATGGAGCTGGAACATATTCTTCTTAGTAAAGTCTCTCAAGAATGGAAGAAAAAGTACCCAATGTACTCACCCCTACTATAAAACTAATTTAGGACCTTCACATGAAAACTATTACCCAGTTACAATCTAAGAATAGGGGGAAAAGGAAAAGGGTGGGGAGGGAGGGGGGAGGTGGGTAGAGGGAGGTGGATGGATGGAATTTACCTGTGGTGCATCTCACAAGGGTATATGTAAAACTTGGCAAATGTGGAATGTAAATGTCTTAGCAAAATAACTGGAAAAATGCCAGGAAGGCTATGTTAACCAGTGTGATGAAAATGTGTCAAACGATCTATGAACCAAGCGTATGGTGCCCATGATCATATTAATGTACACAGCTATGATTTATAATTTTAAAAAAAAAGAAAATAGTGACTAATTCTTACATAAATTAGATTTAATTTTGACCAAAGTACATTATTTGAACAACAATTTTTAATTCAACTTGTTAATATGTTGTTTAGGATAATGCATCCTCATTTATAAGTGAAATATGTTTGTAATTTCCATTTTTAATAATATATTTTTTCCAATTTTAATATCTGGTATATCCAGATGAAGTAGAATGAATTTGAAGTATTTCTTCTTTTTCTATTGTCTATAAGATTTAGCATGATCTGTTTTTTGAAATTATCTTTTATTTATAAATATTAGTTGTCTATTTTTTTGGACTTTGGGAAAAAGAATGAATATTCCATGAAATAAATCTCTTCACTATTTAGAGGCCTTTTTAGTTTTTTTTTCTTCTCTCTTACTATCAAAGTTTTCATAATTCCAGTAGCTGGCATTTCAGGTGGTTTCTTCGTTTTCTTGCTAGAATTTTATCTTTTCATAATTTTAAATTCAATTGTATCTGGGATTGAGGCAGAACTTTGCTGTAAATTATGAATTACATATTGTTCTTTTTGATCATCTGTAGTTGATGCTATGATGTGCTTGACAGATTCTCACAAATCCCTCAACCATTTTGGTACAGAACCACCCCTTCCCTCTGGTAACAGTAACCACTGTTACCATTGTTAACAGCTACTGGGACTATTGGTGGTTTTGCTGCTGTCTTCTGAGTTCTTTCCTGAAAATTGCCCCTGGCTAAAGAGAGTTGTCTCATTCAAGATTCATGTTTGTGGGGTGGCAGATATCCAAAGACTGGCCATTGCCTCCATTCAGACATCTTTGAGGGGCTGTCCCAACTTTAGCAGTTCCTCAGGGATCAACTGAGATATTTGTCGGGACTTCGATAGAGTTCAACTTCTTGCTCTGTCTATCCTGCTTCATTTTTTCACTCTCACTGGTCCTCATCTACACAGCACTGCACAATAAATACACTTCCTGCCTGTATATTTCTATCACAGAGTCTGTTTCCCAGGAAACCTACACTCCATTGTGACCACTGTATGTTACTTAATGTATATAATGTTTTGCAGGGAAAATATATTTTATTATCCTTGTGCTTGGACATAAAAATTAAAAAAAAATTATTACTGATTCAATCTCCTTATTCATTATTGGTCATTTAGATTTTCTGTTTCTTCGTGATTCAGCCTTGTAAGGTTCTAGGTTCTCTATTTTTAATACAGATGGCTCTTGTTTTTAACAGTCTGGTCTTGAACTCCTGAGCTCAGGAGATCCACCTGCCTCAGCCTCTCAGGTGTGAGCCCCCTGCTCCCACCCAGCCTGCTCCTGTCTTTGTTATTTTCCTTTTATCCAGTAACTTTAGGTTTGGTTTGTTCTTATTATATTATTTGATGTATAAAGTGAGGTCATTTGAGTTTTTTATTTTTAATTGTAGGTAAACTAGTATAAACTTCCCTCTTAGAAATGCCTTTGCTGCATCTCATAAATTTGGGTATATTGTGTTTCTACTTTTGTTTGTCTCAAGATATATTTAAATTTCTCTCTCTCTTTTTTTTTTTTTTTTTTTTTTTTTGACTCATTGACGGTTTGGGAGTATGTTGTTTCATTTCCAAGTGTTTATGAACTTTCCAAATTCCTGCTACAATTGATTTCTAGTTTCATATCATTGTGCTTAAAAAAAATACCTTATATGATTTTTGTATTATTAAATTTGTTAAATCAGTTTTGTAGCCTATCATTTGATCTCATGAAAAATATTCCATGCACACTTTGCAAATACTGTATATTCTGCTGTTATTGCATGGAATGTTTTGAATATGTCTAAATTCATTTGATTTAGTGTATTTAAACCCCAATAAAGTGTATTTAAAGCCCAATAAAGTGTATTTAAGCCCAATATTTTATTCTTGAATTTCTGTCTGCATAGTCTGTTGTTGCTGAAAGTGGGGTATAGTTATTTTCCTGTTCCTCTTTGTTAATATTTGATAATATACTTAAGTGGTTAAATGCTGACTGCATATTTATCCTCGTGGGTATCATTATCTAATAATATTTTTTGTTTTCTTTTTTTCTACTCTTTCAATCTTAGATAATGTGATTTCTTAGTTGTATTTTTTCAATGCATTTTAGCCACTCCATGTCTTTTCTTTGGATAATTTAGTTCATTTGAGATTAATCTATTAGTCTGTGTGTCTTCGAATAAGGACATTAATTCCACTCACGAGGGCTCTGTCCTCATGACCCAATTGCTTCACAAAGTCCCCATTTGTAAATGCCGTAACAGTTTGGATTTAGTCTTCAAATATAAATTTTGGTGAAATATTCAGTCCATAGCAGAGCATAATCCATTTCTACAAGAAAGAGTCTCTTCTGGCCTCAGATAGTACAGTTAAAATATAATTACTTTACTATTACCTAATCTCTAGTTCTAAATATTTCTTCATTGTGGTTGTGCTCAAAGTGGTCATACCTAAGCAAAAAGAAAAACCAAAAAAAAAAAGGAACTCTATTTACCTTTTTAAAATATCTTTGAATTAGTTTCATAGTAGGGCTGAGTACATTGGGTACTTTTTCTTCCATTCTTGAGAGACTTTACTAAGAAGAATATGTTCCAGCTCCATCCATGTAAACATGAAAGAGGTAAAGTCTCCTTCTTTCTTTAAGGCTGCATAATATTCCATGGTGTACATATACCACAATTTATTAATCCATTCGTGGATCGATGGGCACTTGGGCTTTTTCCATGACTTACTATGAAACTAATTTAGGGCTTTCACATGAAAGCTATGACACAGTTACAACCTAAGAATAAGGGGAAGGGGGAAAGGGAGAGGAAGAAGGGGGCAGGTGGGTGGAGGGAGGGGGATTGGTGGGAGTACAACTGTGGTGCATCTTACAAGGGTATATGTGAACTTTGGTAGATGAGGAATGTAGATGTCTTGGCACAATAACTGGGAGAATGCCAGGAAGGCTGTGTTGACCAGTGGGATAAAAATGTGTCAAATGGTCTATGAAACTAGTGTATGTTGCCCCATGATCATATCAATGTACACAGCTATGATTTAATAAAAAAAAATAAATAAAAGTAAAATAAAATATCTTTGAAATTTCCAAAATAATCATTCAAATGTTTGAAGCTCTAACATTTGAGAAATAAAGTTGTATTTTTTTTTGTACTTTTTTTCAAAATGAATTTATTTAACACACTCATTAAATATTTCTTATGTGCAAGTATTCCTGCTGGGTACTCTGGAGAAGATAGATTGTGCATAATATTTATTTTCTTATATAGTTTAATATCAAATGGAAGAATACAGAGACATAAAAATGCAACATACAATAAAAAAGTTCATTGAAAAATATATAATCAGGACAATGTGAGTCTAGAGGCAAAGAAAACTTTTTGAATTTTAATTTTATACTTTTAAATAATTCACTGAAGAAAGAAGTACACCTTTCATGTGACCAATAAAGTGAATGGTGAGAACAAAGAAGAATTTTGAGCTCGGTGCCTGTAGCACAGCAGCTAGAGCTCCAGCCACATACACCAGGGCTAGCAGGTTCAAACCTGCCCCAGCCTGCCAAAGCAACAATGACAACTACAGCAAAAAAATAGCCGGGCATTGTGGTGGGCGCCTGTAGTTTTAGCTACTTGGGAAGCTGAGGCAAGAGAATCACTTAAGCCCAAGAGTTTGACGTTGCTGTGAGCTGCAATGTCACAGCACTCTACCAAGGATGACATAGTGAGACTCTGTCTCAAAAAAAAAAAAAAAAGAATTTTGAAATTATAATGAGATTCATCATAACATAATTTATGTTCACTGCTTCTGTTTAAATCATCTTGTAAAGAAAAGAATTATCCTTATTTTATTAATATTATGCCGTTAGATTCTTTTCATGTGTCTTGCCCACTTTTGAATAGGTTTGTTTCATTTTTGTCTTGCTAATTTGTTTGAGTTCTTTGTAGATTTTGGATATTAGCCCTTTATCAGATGTATAGCATTTTAATATTTTCTACCATTCTGTATGTTGTCTATCTGCTCTGCTGATTATTTCCTTAGCTGTGTAGAAGCGTTTTAATTTAATCAGGTCCCATTTATTTATATTTGTTTTTGCTGTAATTGCCATTGGTGTTTTCTTCATAAATTCTTTCCCTAGACCTGAATCTAGAAGAGTTTTTTCCAACACTTTTCTTCAGGAATTCTTATGGCTTTCATGCCTTACATTTAAGTATTTTATTCTTCTTGAATTAATTTCTTTGAGTGATAAGAGGCAGGGATCCTGTTTCATTATTCTACATGTGGCTATGAAATTTTCCAAGTATTAGTTATTGCATAGGGATTCTTTTCCCAGTTTAATCTAATAAAACATCTCAAAGAACTGAAAAGGAAGAATAAGCCAAATCCAATACCATCAGAAGAAAAGAACTAAGATCAGAGTAGAATTAAATGAGATAGAAAATCAGAAAATAATACAGATGACCAACAAAACAAACAAAATAAAATTGGTCTTTGAAAAGACAAAGTTGACAGACTTCTCTTTAGATTAACCAGAAGTAGAAGAAAAAGGACCAAATAAGTTTAATCAGGAACAAAAAAAGGAGATATTACATTTGGTACCACAGAAATACAAAATATCATCTGTGACTAGTATAAAAATCTCCATGCACATAAACTAAGAAAGGTTGAGGAAATGAACAAATTCCTGGAAACACACAAACTCCCAAGGCTTAATCAGGAAGAAATATAACTCCTGACTATACTAATAAAAAACAATGATATTGAAGCAGCAATAAACATTCTTCTAATGACAACAAAAGGCCTTGGACTGGATGGTTTTATAGCCACATTCTATCAGACCTACAAGGAAGATTGGTACCTGTATTGCAGGAATTATTTCATAAAATTGAGAAGGAGAAAATCCTCCCCCAAGTTCTTCTATAAAGACAGTATCACTTTGATGCCAAAGCCAGGAAAGGATACAACAGAAAAGAAAACTACATACCAATATCCTTTATGAATATAGATGCAATACCCATCAACAAATACTAAATAATCAAATTCAACAACACATTAAAAAAATTGCTATGATCAAGTAGGCTTTATCAAGGGATGCGAGAATGGTTCAACATATGTAATTAATAAATATAATTCACTGCATAAACAGGAAAAAGCAAAGATCATATGTGTATCTCAATAGATGCAGAAAAAGCATGTAAAAAAGTTAATACCTTTTCATAGTAAAACCCATTAACAAAATAGGCATACAAAGGGCAGACCTCATAATTATAAAAACTATATATAAATGTAGAGGTATTGAAAGCCTTTCCACTTGGAACTTGAACAAGATAAGAATGCCCACTGTCACCACTTCTATTCAACTTAGTGCTAGAAGTCCTAGCCAGTGCAAACAAGCAAGAGAAAGAAATTAAAAGTATCCTAATTGGTAAAGAGTAGGTCAAGGTATCACTTTTGCTAATGATATGACATAATATTTAGGAAATCTCAAAGTGATTCCACCAAGAGACTCTTAGAATTAATAAACAAATTCAGCAAAGTTTCAGGCTATAATATCAATGTACACAAATCAGTCACATTCCCATTCACCATCAACAGTCAAGCTGAGAATAAAATCAAAGACTCAATATCATTCACAATAGCTACAAAAAGAAAAAAAAAAAAAAAGATACCTGGGAATACATTTAACCAAGGGGGTGAAAGATGTCTACAAAAACAACTAAAAATCATTGAGGAAGGAACTTGCTTGCAGATGACACAAATGAATAGTAGAACATATCATGCTTGTGGATCAGCAGAATAAACATCATTAAAATGTCCATACCACCCAAAGTGATTTGCAGATTCAATATAATCCCCACCAAAATACCAATGTCATAATTCACAAATCTAGAAAAAGTAATTCTATATTTTATTTAGAACTAGAAAAGAGCCCAAATAGCCAAAGTAACATTCATCAAAAGGAACAAATATGGAGGCATCGCATTACCAGACTTCAAACTCTACTATAAGACAATAGAATCAAAGAGCTTGGTTCTTCTAGCACAAAAACAGAGACATAGACCAATGGAATGAGCAGAGGATCCAAATGTAAATGTGACCAGATACTAACCTTTGACAAAGCAGTATTTTATTTTTGAAATTTTTAAGGCTCTCTGAGGATAAAACCAAATTAAAAACAAAAAGGATTAAAGAAGAATAACAGTCAAATAGTATAGAGAAATATAGGTTTAGTCTTCCAAGATCTCTTCAAAAAGTAAAATTGATTTAAGATCACAAAGTTCAAGAGTAGGCAAAGAGTAGGAAATACGCAACTCTAAGAAACTGCTCTAACTTTTTGTAAGATTATTTTTCCCTTCTAAGTTTGTGATAGAAGTCTATATGATATTTGTGCCTATATAGCCGTGAATTATCAAAGCTCACACTTTTTTTCTATTAAGAATTGGCAGGTAAGGAAATTAGAAATAGAGGTGAAATTAAAGTCATCTCCCCTGGAGATCATACTGTTGGCATTTATTGGGGATTGCAGAGTGAGTACACAGTGTACATTATGACAGCTCAGAAAAGCAAAACTGAGTAGAACAACGTCGAAAAAGTGTTCCCCTGGGAGAAAAATAACAATTTTTAAAAAGAACAAATAGATAGTGGTGATTACCCCAGATATTTACTACTCTGGTAAATCTTTGCAATATTATTGTGTATAATTATTTTCACCTTTGAAATTATGAAAATGTGAATAATAGAGAAATAACTAGGCATTTAATTTTTTACTTATTTATTTAAAACAATTATAAATTTATTTATAAAAGTGATTTGTTGAACCAATTTTGTATTTCATGAATCTGCCCCTTCATACATATTAAAATGATTATATTTAGAAATTTTTATATTTACTTAACTGTGACATTTGCTGAACTCAGAAGTAGGTGAGGATTTATTTGCCACAATTATACCAAATTTATTCCCTTCATGTTCTTAAATGCAAAAATAAAATAAAAATGCAAAGCCACTTGATTGACCTTATTCCTTGACACTCAGATTTGAGCCCCTTCCACATATCTTGGAGCATTCATGGCTGGTTGCCTTCTTGGACACAAATTAAGACCTGTGGATTCTTTGAACTACTTATTTGTTTATTCCTTTCTTTCAATCACTAAAATAAATGCAAAATTAAACATGAGTAATAGTTACATTTTGGAGGTGATAGTAATTTCTTCCAGGTTGCCAATAAACCACTAATTAGTAGCCCTTCACTAATTAGGAATAGAAAAAAGGTATCATGGACACCAGAACCCTAGATACCATTCCATTAATGGGGGAGCCCATCCCAAAGGAAAGCCAAAATAACTGGAATTAGAATCAAAGGGAAATCTCCTCTGGGGCAGAGAAATAGGACTGATGAGAGGTGGACAAACTCCCTTCGGTCAGTGAGCACACAAGTCAATCACATACTCTAGTCCTCTGCATCTACTAGAGGTGTTGTGACTAGTTCTCATTAATTGAGAGCAGAATTGAAGTGTTTCACCTGGGCCTAGAGCAGAAATTTGTCTAAGGTCTATTGATTATGGTCAGTGAGCTGAGAATTTTTCCTTTTACCTTTTAAAGGATTAAAAAAGGATTTTATGTATACAATATATTAAATATGTACAAATATGTATATATGTATGCATCACATACATATATATGCTATATATATACATACACATTACATGTATTTGCACACACAGACATAAATGACATGTAACTCACAAAGCCTAAATGATTTAATTATTTACTGTTTTTCTGTATACACACAGCACATGAAAAACTATGAATTTATATTTATACTTCTGATTCCAAAGCAATTAATAGGATTCTTTTTAGCTTTCCAACTTTCCCTGATTTATAAGTTCTTTCTCCAGCTGTAAAATCCCTTACTCCTATTATCTGTATCAGCTTACCAATTTGTTCAATCTAGTAAACACATAGTTTGAAAATTGCTAGGGCATTCCATCACAAAAAGTGCTTTGCTAATTAGATTATAGTCTGTCTTCCACCTCTATCACTTTCTCTCCTACCCGTTTCATTTATTTTTTTAAAATACTATTGTCATTCACTTGGTTGCTTGTGTGCCTTTAGAGGCTACTTAATTAAATTTTCATTTGCATCTTTTCCCGCTTGTAAGTCACTCTTCATTTTTGAGAATAATTTGGAAGAATTCCTCTTTTCTTCCATTTCTTCCCTTTTTTCATTTCTTCCTGGGTCTTGTCCATTTTAATTCTTAGTTTTAGATTTTATGATTTAAAGTGTTCTTGGTGTATTATCAAATGTTTAAGCATATTTAATTCCATATGAAATGTAGATTTATAGTTGTTTTTTTTTTTTTTTGCTTCATAGTTGTTAATTTTGGGAGTGGGGGATTCCTTCAGTAAATTTACTCATTTTTAAGGTATTTATAAGTTTGAAGTTTATTTGTATATGTGCATAAACAAACAAACAAAAAAGCCAGTTTATTGTAGCATGGCAAAAGTCTGAAAATAGATTCAGGTTTAACGAGGTGAATTAGGCTCAGTGCCTATAGCTAAGTGGTTAGGGCACCAGCCACATGTACCAGGGCAGATGGGCTCGAACCTAGTCTGGACCTACTGAACAACAATGTCAACAACAACAACAAATAGCTGGGTGTTGTGACATGGGCCTGTAGTCCCAGCTACTTGGGAAGCTGAGGCAAGAGAATCTCTTAAAGCCCAGGATTTTGAGGTTGCTCTGAGCTGGAATGTCACTGTGCCCTATCGAGGGTGACATAGTAAAGCTCTGCCTCAAACAAAACAAAACAAAAAAACAAGTTGAATTACTTTAGTTTTATAAAGTAGAGGCCATGTTACACATTTAGAGATAATCATTTCAATATAGATTTAGTATTAATATTCCTAAAAAAACCTATGAAAGAAATGTATCATCAAAACTTTCTACTTTCCAAGAAGCAAGGTACCAAAAATTATGCAACATGATGAAAAGATTTACACATTCAACTTGGTTTTGGTCCCATTATGTCTATTAGAGATGGTAGCATAGTTGCATGTTTAAAATACACTACATGAAGGAAACCAAGAGTGATAAAGGCTTTGGCATGGTTAAATGTTGTTCATGTTATTTTTTAAAAACCTTTTCAATGGTAAAATATGTTTTTACTATTTTAAATATCAGATATGTGTACATATCATGTTAAGAAAAAAATGGAAACAACCTCCTAAGCTCATAATTTGCTAATTTACCCAACAGTCCTCTTTTTTCTTCTATAGTATTAACAGAGCCCCTGTAAGTTGACCACCCAAGGGACTGTGACAGACTGGTCAACATACAGAGGTGGTCAACATAAGGAAATAGGCCTAGTGTACTAATTGTACACGTGGTGCATGTCCAGTCCATAACAATTAGGTTAACTTAATGAGGTGGTCAATGTAAGGACATGGTGAAGAGGTTTTACTGTTTTACAGTTGATAATGTTGCTTAACAGATAATAAAAAGTGGAGAGACTGATTTGAATCAAGTTTTGGTAAACAGTGGCTGATAGTTTAGGGTGTATAGTTTAATTTGACTTTTGGGCTTAGAAAGTCATAATTAGACCATAGTTACTGAATGTGATTCAGGACAAGAAAATGAACATCATTTAGTTTCCTTGTATTTAACCATATAATAACACCAACAATGATTATCTTAAAATGTGATTTGGAGAAATAAGTAACAAATATAATACCACTAAATTCCTGGACCATGCTTCATATTTAATAAATGAAAGCTTATTATCATTATAAGAGATGAATAAGCAGAAAAATTTATAAGGAATTGTAGCAGAACATACAGCTTTAAGAAAGGAGAAGGGAGAGCTAAGCTCAAAACACTGTAATTATAAGAAACACCTGTAACATCTCAGTAATATAATACCTTGGTGATAAGGGCATGGGGGAAGGGATTTGGCTTTCCTAACCCGAGAGCTCACAAGATGAGAACATCAGTGATTGGCAGTGTCTACACCTGTGCTGCAACTAGCCACGAGATCATGTCTATAAGGAGAAGGCAGTCGGGAAGTGTGCTTATTCTGGCTCCTTCGCCTCTCCTGACTGCGGGGTGTCTTTCCAAGAAGACTTCTAAGGTTTACCGTCTTACTAAGACTGTTTCTCTCCTTTCTGCTAAGGTGAATAGCCCTCAGACACCTAAGGGTAATTGTTCCCAAGCAAGATAATAGCATGGATATCCGTCAGGATGATAGATAAGCTGGGGCCAGAGACCCAGCCTGACAAGTGGCACCCCAGATGAGACAGTGAACAGCCACTGAGAAGGAGTGAATTTATTATGACATCATATATGAAGTCTGACAATTTGCAAACTCATCCAAAAGTAAGTGCTGCATACCTTGTTGCTACATGTCACTACAGTCTAAGTACTTCTCTTGGGAAACTATGCAACTAGTTCACACTTGGAAGCAATTTTGGAACTCCTTTTTTCTGGAATGACCATCAGAACTGTGGTCATATTAGTCTTGATGTCCTCAATGTCATCAAAATGTCTTCCTTTTAATACTTGCTTTATGTTTGGGCAATGAAAAAAGTTATTGGTCAGGTGAGTAGGGATGGTGTTCTAATAGAGTTGTTTACTGACACAAACCTCCCTCACAGTGCTGGGTGAGCTGGTCCATTGTCACGGCGCAAGAGCCATGAGTTGTTGACAAAAAGTTCAGCTCGTTTTCATCTTTTTCCTGTAGCCTCTTCAGTACTTCCAAGTAGTAAATTTGGTTAACTATTTCTCTGGTTGGTATAAATTTATAATGAACAATCCCTCTGATATCTGAAAATGTTAGCAACATCATTTTGACTCTGGATTTGGACAGACTGAACATTTTTGGTCATGGAGAAATGGCTGCCTTCCATTGTGCACTTTGACGCTCTGTTTTAGGGTTGTATTGGTACACTATCTTTCATCAGCAGTGGTAGAATGGCCCAAAACATGGTCTTGCTTTTCTAAAAGGTCTTGGTTACTTTGATTCTCCTTTGCTTTTGCTCATTATTGAGTTTCTTCTTGACCATTTTTGCATACACCTTTCTCACACTAAGATTTTTAGTTAAGATTTTCCTAAGTGTTTCTTTAATCAATGTTTATTTGGACTGCTCTACTTTTCATAGTCGAAGATTTTGGCACACAATTTCATGATTTTTGCAATGTTTTCATCAGTTCTACTAATTACTGGCTGCCCTGACCACTCTTCATCAGTGAAGTTTTTTCTCCTCTCAGAAAAACATTTAATTCACTTCTCCTTTGCCATTTTCTTCATGGCATTATCTCCATAAATTGGGACGAACATGTCCTTGATTTCACCTTCACTCTTGCTACGTTTAACAAGAAATTCAATGTTTTTTTATTGCTCTAATTCAAGCTGTAGTATTGTTTTGGAGTAGTGGTACCCCAAAACAAGCAACAATAATGAAAGCCATTCAGCAAGACACCATCACAGGTTGACATGAAACCAACGGTGAAACACTGATATATCAAGGTAATGAAACCTTACCAAGTTGTTTGTGTAGTGCTGCCATTGTAAGCACATGGGATAAGATTGTGAACTTAGTAATGCAGTCTATTCATTTATGTATCTATTACCAAAAATTGAAATTTTAGTAGATATGTGTTGTTGAAATTTTAGTAGATATGTGTTGTTGATTCAGTGATTAGGATCACTGTTCTTCCTACTACTCATGTTAGTGGAATAATTTCTCACTAAAAAAATGCCAAGTAAGAATAAATGTGAAATTCTTGAAATCTACTCAGTTTCAGCTACTGTGAGCTCTGAAAGTGAACATGACCTCTATCATGGTACTTCACATCTGAAAATTGCAGCTCTGCAAGATTTACAAGGAAATTCTGTCTCTTATTTTATTTTCAACACAGCATATAGCACTAATTGAAAGGTGGAGTGGGCAGGGCTATTTTCTCACTTTCTGTAGAGGTAGTGTGAGCACAGGAATGGCTTACACAAGATCATCAAGTGAAATGTTTACTAAACTCTAATGTTTTGGAGTTTCTTTTTACTATACCATAGTCTACGCTGCATGTGTCACTGTTTTTCATTAATCATGTAATTGAGCTGGGTGTCAGAATGTTCCAAAGACCTAAATACTGTTTATTGATAATGTATATTCATTTTACTAGCAATATATGAATAAGGCAAACAAAGTTAATAGGGGGCAAACAGAATGACTTGAAATGGAAAATGTCTCAGTTTGCCCATAATTGACGTACTCTTTACCTCTTTTCCAAAAGCAACTGAAGGTCTCTTAAGTATCTTAGACACCGTGTTTTGCTATGTATAATGTGCTGCCACATATAACCACACCCACATTTTTTGCCCAAACTTTCAGAAAAATGTTCCTCAAGGAAGTGGCCAGTTCTTTGCTAGGAGACACAAATCTTGGGAGGGCTAATGCTCTTCTGTTAAATGTGCAGTTTGCATTGCCTTCTCCACAACTGTAACGGCTGTAACGTCTGCCCCTACACTCTCTCCCAGGAGCCCTTCCTCCCCACCATGTCAGGGGATTGGCCAAGATGGGTATAAGTGTGATGGGTGAGGTGGGAGCTTCTGGGGCCCCTGGACCTGCACGAAGCCAGGTGGATCTCTGGAACATTCACAGGGCTCCTGGTCCCGGCTGTGGCTGGCTATTGAACCTCAGTCCTTGCCCTGCATGGCTGCGGGATGCCTTGCTGGCCCTGCCACTGCCCCCTCCCTTGATCACGGTGCTTGGCAGAAGCCTCTCTGGCCTCTCCCACCCAGTGCACCTGGCAGGCCCGCTGGACTAACCTACTCCGGAGATGCACTACCCAGGTTTAATGCACATCCTATTTTTCCCTCAAAAATCTGGGCAAACAGTGCACATTATACATGAAAAAATATGGTAGTTCTAATTCAAATTAAGAACATACACATGTAGGGTTATCGATGCAATTTTATCTACAATGCGTGGTATAACAGTCTATTCTGCACCTTTGGTTTATTTTAGTTGACATATCTTAAGAATATTTTATTAACAACAAACAAATTTAGCACGTTATGTTTTCATATTACATAGAACAAGTGTAACACGTTTGTTTACTCAGTCCCCTGTG
>CAUYPK010020681.1:27500-48745 GCA_963574355.1 Loris lydekkerianus | reverse complement strand
CAAAAGAATAAACTTGAGGGGTGGCGCCTGTGGCTCAGTGAGTAGGGCGCCGGCCCCTTATACTGAGGGTAGTGGGTTTGAACCCGGCCCCTGCCAGCTAAAACAGCAATGACAACTGCAACAACATCAAAAAAAGCTGAGATTTGGTGGGCACCTGTAGTCCCAGCTACTGGGGAGGTTGAGGCCAGAGAATCACTTGAGCCCCAAGTGTTGGCGGTTGCTGTGAGTTGTGACACCAGGGCACTCTACTGAGGGCAACAAAGTGAGACTCTGCCTCAAAAAAAAAAAAAGAAAGAAAGAAAGAAAAACCAACAACAAAAAGCACTTCATACACAGTAAGCAATATTAGTTACATGGTGACACAATAAAACAGTATAACTGTTCAAAACAGTGTGTTTCTGCTATCCATTCCACAGTGGATCTGCACACTAAAGTTTTAGATTGCTTAGTTTAAAACAAATCACCTATCTACAAGCCAATTCACTTTGGAATTGGTTATTCAAATCTGCAGCAGCTTCAAAAGCCCAGAGGGAGAAAACCAATGATTACACCATTGTCTAAAATCGTGTCTTGAAATTCTTCCTGTGGGAGCATTTTCTTCACAGATTTTGAGGTAGAGCCAACGCCTAGTCTGCCCAGCAGAGGGCGACAAGACCCACGGGAAAGTCCTTCAAAAGGCTTCACAGGAGGGTCCCCAGAAAGCTGTGGCCTTGGTCAGAGTTAGGGGAGTGGCACTCTCTTCTTGACTAAGGGGAGGGGGAGATTCTTGACCAAGAAGAGCATGGGGTTGGGAAGCAATGGAAAATGAAAATGTGTGTCCCTTGTTCAGAAAGCAGGAGAGGGACTGAATCATGCCTTTTACAGGTAAAATAAATAAAGCCCAGAGAAGTAAAGAATCTAAAATCACACATCTAGTATAGTGGCAGAATCAGACCCCCAAGACTCTCAGGTTTTACCCTTGTGCTTTTTTCAGAGATCATTCTGTTCTGAATATGATCTGCAGCTGAACTTGTGTGATAGTTTATTCCAGGCTGAGGAGGCAGAAGCTGAGACCCACCGCCCCTCGCAACTCTACCTGGTGGCCCAGCACCTTGGGAATTTACTCAGCTTGCTTGCAGAGATCAATCAGCTTTGCCTTGGTTTCATTTCAGGGTCAGAATATCCATAACTCTTTATTAATAAGCCCAAGTATATGATGTCTCTAAGCAACTGGTATTGAATGTAAAGAGAAAACACAAGGCGAACACTATGTATTGTGAAACACTGCAACAGACAGGCATATTCTAAGTTCTGGGATTCTAAGTGCTTGCTTCTTAAATGATCATTGATATCTGGACCCTGAGGAGTTCATTGTCTAGCCCTGAGCAAGGCATTTGTTCCAGCCCATATAACGTAGCTAATTAGCCACAACTACATTTCACATAAGGTTTTCCCTTGCGGCGAAGTTTAATATTCCGCAGGAGAATAGACACTGAATTCCTTTAATTTTGTTTCCCTAATTAAATTGCAAATTGTAGTTGTTTCTTCCACTTGAAATGAAGATCTTAGATTTCATCTTCGAGTTCTTATGCTCACATTTTATCTTAACTATTTTTAAACCTTGGCACAACTAAGTAACCAAGTAGACTGTACACCATAGATAACTTTGGATAAATATCTAATTTCCTATTTGACAATAACCCTCATTAAATGATTATCTAATAGTGTCTGACGTATAATTATTACTAAAGGCATGAGAATGATACACTTCTGTGTCATCAGACATAGTGCAATGCATTCTCTCCTTGTCATGTTCTCATGAGCCACCATGTTCCTCATTCCCTAATCTCTAAAATAGAAGAAATTCTTTCTGACTTTTATCTACCTAAAAGAAGATAATGAAGATTAATTTAACATTCTTAGAAAAATTAAAATGTAGAATAAATTTGGCAAGCAAAGGTACCATTTTAATAATATTATTTGTGCTGGGCTTGGTGGTTATTGCCTGTAATCCTAGCACTCTGGGAGGCTGAGGAGGGAGGACCCCTTGATCTCAGGAGTTCCATACCATCCTGAGCAAGAGAAAGACCCTGCCTCTACTAAAAATAGAAAAATCAGCTGGGCATAGTGATAGGCACCAGCTACTTGGGATGCTGAGGCAGGAGAATGGCTTGAACCCAGGAGTTTGAGGTTGCTGTTAGCTAGGATGATGTCACAGCACTCCAGCCTGGGGAACAGAGTGAGACTCTGTCTTAAAAAATAAAAATAATACCCAGGCATTGTGGCTCATGCCTGTAATCCTAGCACTCTGGAAGGCTAAGACAGGTGGATTGCTTGAGCTCAAGAATTCAAGACCAGCCTGAGCAAGTGTGAGACCCCATCTGTAAAATTAACCAGATGTTGTGGCAGGCACCTATAGTTTCAGCTACTTGGGAGCCTGAGGCACAAGGATTGCTTGAGCCCAAGAGTTTGAGGTTGCTGTGAGCTATGACACCACGGCACTCTACCAAGGAAGACAGAGTGAGACTCTATCTCAAAACAAAAAAATGAATAATAACAATATTTACAAGAATGCTATCTTATAAGATTGGTAAAGATGATGAGATTTTTAAAACACCAAATTTTAAAACTGGAGGAGACCCCAAAGGTGACCTGGTTCAAATTCATTTTATAGAGAAATTAACCAAAATACAGAAGGAGCAAGTTTTATTAAAATACCTATTTTAAGGCTATTTCTATAATAAAGTCTTTGATAGAATAAGACTACACAATAAATTATATTTGAAGAGAAAATGAAACTTACTATTTAACTCATCTAGAATACATCACAATAGTGAGACAACTAAAATCTCTTTTAGGGATTCAAGCCTGTGTAAAGCAGTTCCTTTAGGTTCATAGATCCATACATCAAGCTTTCCAGATCCTTCATTGTCCTGGTTACACGCGATGTATTTTAAATTATTAACCTCCTTCTTGAAATAATTAAACTTAAATTTCCAATCCTGTTCTCACCACTATAAACTATTATAAACATTATTATAAACACTATAAACAAACACTATTATAGTATTACTTCCTTGAAACTCAAGTGGATTTAGTTAACATGAACCAAAATCACATCCACTTTTGGAACACCTCCATAAGCTAAAACCCCTACACCTCTTCCATGTAAACTGCTTTAAAATCAGGAACTTTACCTCTTTCATATTTACATGGATGGAGCTGGAACATATTCTCCTTAGCAAAGTATCCCAGGAATGGAAGAAAAAGTATCCAATGTACTCAGCCCTACTATGAAGCTAAACTATAGCTTTCACATGAAGGCTATAACCAAACTGTACCACAAGACTATAGGGAAAGGACCAAGGAAGGGGAAGGGAGGGGGGAGGTTTGGGTGGAGGGAGGGTGATGGGTTGGGTCACATCTATGGTGCATAAATAAAAAGAAAAAAAAATAAAAATAAAAAAATTAAATTAAAAAAAAAAAAGCAAATTAAAAAAAAAAATCCCTCATTGACAGCCCTATAAAATTCTTCTGAGATGACAGAGTACTTTTGACTTTATATATAAGAAAATTGAGGCATTGAGTAGTTGAAAGAAGGTAGTAGTAGTAGTTGTAAGTCACATATTTAAGGCACGATAGGACTAGATGCAGAGTTTTCAAATATAGTATAAAAATTATTCCCTTCAAAAAGTGGCAACAAGTTATGTTTGAATTGCAAACCAAACTTAAAGTAAAAAACTTGAATATTGAATATCAATTATTAAATAGCTACCACGTCTCACACAGGGACTAAAGCATCACTAATAAAAATGATTAAATCATTGGCCCTGTCATCAATGTAGTATAGAGTTTGATGACAAATATTTTGAAAGATTCTATTGAAATACCCCAGATTAGAAAATTACTATTAATAAACACAATTACTATGATAATTTCCAGGAAATCTCTACTAAGAGGGGCAATAAGGAATAATTTAATTGTATTTACCACAAACTAAGAGGGTTTCAGAGCTAGTGAAAAATTTTTGGATGCTAAAGGAAGAAGATAGTTTTATTTCTTTAAAATAAGATCATCCAGGATTTAGAAAAGAAAATAATCTACTGGTAGTACTAGTTGGAACAGTCTATTTGTTTAGTGAAGCAGATAGTCAAACTTGAGATGAAAAAATATTTTGAGAAATTAAAGAGCTGATAGCTCCCAGAAATGAACAGACACAGATGGACTTCTTGGCCGTCACTCATGAGCACATTTCCTGTTTTATTGACTTGAGATAAGGGGATCTATTTAAATAAATCAAAAATCCAGAAGAAAAATGTATCTTTGGGAAACGTATAAAGTACGTGCATTGCATTTTGGAAGAAACAAACAATGATGTTTATATGTATATGTGTGTGTTTGTGCATTTTATATATATAAACACACACACATACACATTAACCAGAAGCCAACAAATTATTAATAGTATGCAGGTCTATGACTGGTCCTATTTCAGTGGTGTCTATAACTAATTTGATCACAGCCACTTACAGATTTTATTATTACTTATTCACTCCCACTGCTTTAACTTGGCTAGCCAACAAAAATGAATAAATACAATAATGCAATTCTTAACCATTGCATTTGTTAAGAAATATTAAAAATAGTTAATTCTTCATTATGTAAATCTAATGCTTAATTATATAAATATAATACAAAGAAGCACAAACAAAAATCTGATAAAATGAAAACATTTAGATTTTTAAGAGTACATAAATTGATATAAATAATTTAATGTTGAAAATAATTTTTAATGATTATTTTTAAATGTATATATTATTAAAATTCTATGTGCTTTTTAGAATTTGAACATTAAACGGAATTAAATTGTTCTTAATATTTTATAAAGAATAAGAAAGAAACATTTAGTGAATATTAGCAATGGTATATTGTTTCACATCAAAAAAAAAGAAAATACAGAATGTGTGATTATAATGTAATGCATATACGTATTCTACATGTAAATAATTTAAAGTTATACTTTGCACTTAAAATGATTATTTGCAAGTTAAAATATTGTAAACATTTGTTACTACTGACATACGTAATTCTATTCTATGTTCAAAGCCCACCTGATTAGGGAATTTTTTTTTGTTAAAAAATGGTACAATTTAGAAAATGTTATGCCTTTCACTTAAATTTTTTAGCTTTATTCTAAAGTATTATATCTGATGCAGGAGGAAATAATATAAATGAATATAATATCATAGGTTAAAGTGATTAATAGAGAATTTATGTTATTATTTTAAATCTGAAATCAATCTACTATTACTATCTTCTAATATTACTACCTATCTACTAATCTACTTTGGTTTCATAAAACGGCTACTGTTTGAATCTTCTACTTTTTCTAGATTATGTAATATAAATATTAGATAAATTTTTTAAATTTATAATTTCTCTATAACGTTATCTGTCATGAACTTCAGTTTATTGTGGTTAACTGACTAAAATGAAAATTCTGAGATTATTCATGTACTTTTAAATGTAGAAAATTTTTTTAATATACATGTATACTTTCTTACATCTATGTATATTCTTAATAAATACACATTTATACAGATATAAGCATATACAAATTTAAGAAAATCTGTACTCCATTTTGCCTTCCTAATCCTAAATTTCTTTCTTTATTTTTTTGAGACAGAGTCTCACTTTGTAACCCTGGGTAGAGTGCTATGGCGTCATAGCTCACAGCAACCTCAAACTCAGGGGCTCGAGACCCTTTTTCCTCATCCTCCCAAGTAGCTGGGACTACAGGTGCCCACCAGAACACCCAGATATTCTTTAGAGACAGGGGTCTCCCTCTTGTTCAGGCTGGTCTCAAACTCGTGAGCTCAAGCAATCAACCTGCCTGGCCTCCCAGAGTGCTACAATTACAGGCATGAGCCACAGCGGCCCCTGATCCTAAATTTCTAATTCAGCCTACATAATTTGGAACATTAAACCCGTTTCCTTCACCCACAAAATAAACCAAATATCATATCCATGATAGTTGGCAATAGAATCACTGTTGGACTAACCCAAGAGCTAATGATAAGTGGCAGTATTTTCTACAATGTATTTGTAAGGATAAACCTGGCATTGATAAAGATTCAGAGGAAGGAAACATATAGTAGAACTAAGATAAACACTGACATGTATAAATAAATATAGGTAGTTATTTTCTGACAGTACGGCTGAAAACAAGAAGTTTTAGAAAACAAACATGGACAACCCTGATTTAAATTTAAGAAAACGTTTAAGGCATGATTTGGCACAAACAAAATCTATCTGCAATCTGGTTTTGTTCTTTCTGTTTAATACATCATAAAAAATCATCAAAGAAATGTATGTTGTGCTTTCAATAGATGAGAAAAACAGTAGAATCTTATTTGTGACTTTCTTAATCAATCTAGCTTTCTATAAATTCTAAAATGGAAAGCAGGCTTTGGGGAATAAGGAGGTTGCGTGATGTGGGGGCTGTGAGACAAATCTTTAAATGCTCATACAAAACTCTTTATTAATGGAGAGTTTCACAGGGCATTTGTTAAAATAATTAGAGAGATGATCCACTCTCTAAATATTAGAGTATTATCACATGGTAGAGTATTATCACATTCTAGAAGTTGTTGTAACATTGATAAGATAATTTAAGACAATAATTCTTTTTCTGATATTGAGAAAATATGGCAAGTTCTATTTTACTTTTTGATATTAAATTGCACAGCAAGGCAAACATCAATAAGTTCTCTAAACCTCTACTTTGTTACAGATGTTACTACTTTATGCCTTTTTAAAACAACTTTAATCTTTAAGCTTCCATATAACTATAGTGACTGCGAATGAATGTTGTTTTATACTTCTAATACTATCCATAGCTAACTTTAGTTAAATATAATTTTTTTTAAATCATATTCTGTTTCAAAGTGAAACGAAAGTTCTAATCATATTAGTGATTCATGTCTCAGAGTATAAAAGTTTACTTAGTTTTGGTTATAAGTGAGAACACAGCAAATAGAATGTACAACTCCATTCTCAAATTGATAGGAGATAGACGCTATAAATAGATAAATATGGAAGTCACCAACTCAAATCAAATTTAAGCAGTGTGGAATTTTCTGAATTTATTTCTTTTTGTAAATACGTATTATGTATTTATAAGTAAGGTGCACAGCTATAATCAGGTGGTATATTTGAGCGTGTTCTACATTTACATCAGGTATCATAGAGGTTTTGATGTATTTTTTATTTGTCTTATTTGTAAAAAGAATAAGTGGTTAGTTTAAATCATACATCTTACTATTTATCTTGAAGGTGAAACAAATAGGATGGAGAAGGAGGCTAAAGAATGATTCAGACATTTCAGTAAAACAATGGATTGACAATAACTAAAGGAAGTCATTGTAAAATATTACAGACGCACACAACACACACACACAGAGGCTAGTAATTCTGCAAGTATTTTTATGCGTTCCCAGAGAAAATGTCTATTTTACCCTTCAGTGGATTCCTTTTCCCTGTGTGTGCAGTCAGACCCTGACGAGAACCAGCCAAACAACATTGTGTTACTGCTTTCTTCTCATTACGATGTAAATGTTAGGGCTGTTTTGTCTTTTGACAGGGATATAGTAAACAAGAAACAAAGCTAGAAAGAAAAAGATAAACTGCATTTGAAAAAATCAGAGCAAATTTGGGGATAGTTGAGCATAGAAAGATTATAGAGAGGAAGGAAATAGGATTAGTGAATACCAACCAGAGGTTTGAAGCTACTTTTACCTGCAGCCTCCCACCAACATGGGGTGCCTGCAACAACCATAAAGTCATTGGCTTCTCTGCAAATAAGTCAAGTTCATAGTATTATATGAAATATAATACTAATTAGTATTAGTATAATTAATAATTATATAATTATTATTATATAATTATATATATAATTAATTAATTAATACTAATTAGTATTATATTTCATGTATAAATTCTTGACTTTTTTGTATGATTGTAGATATATATATATATATATACACACACACATGCACACACATGGGAAGGTGGAGAGTAAATAAAAGAAACTACACTTACACTTCGGTCACAATAAAATTTTTGTAAGCTAAGCCGGTGTTCTAGTCCTTCCAGATACAGTAGAATGTAATAAATAACAAATTTGCACCAAATTACTTTGAGAGTGATAGCGTTCTCAAAGCCTTACCAAGGGCAAATTTGTGTACCTGTTTCTTTCTCTATTATCATTTAGATCTGCTTGTTGAAAGCACTGAACTTTAATTGCATTATTTTTAAAACTTTTCTATCAGACTTTACTTGTAAGTTTAAATCCTGTCCTGCTTAAAGTAATTACTCTTCTAATATCTACCCCTGTGAATAGATAGATCATAAAGAAGGATACATATTTGTAAGAACAATGAAATCTCAGCTTATCAATATTAGGAAGATGCTTTCATGATGACGAGGAGTAGCCTCCTCCATCATAAAAACCGAAGAGAGCGAATCGGATGGTGATAGGTGATAATACAAATAATAATAGAAGAAATCTCTTAGGAATCTTCTCTCACCATTTGTTCAGTAGTGTCTACATACATATATATCCATGTGTGTGAAGTATATTTTAATTTAGAAAAATATTACATATCAAAAATTACAAAGTAAAGAGCTTTCATTGATGAGTGGACAAAGTATTTGAAGATAGTAAGAATTGAATGCAACTTGACAAATTAGCTTATAAATTGTTCTTAGATTTTGCTAAATAAATCTGTAATACACCTTAAAATTTGCTGAGGATGATGTTTAATATTGACTTCTGATTCTCTGAGAGGTTAATATACATAAACTTTTATATCAGAGTATTATAAATATTTCAGTGAATAATGTAGCATAAAGTGGAGAAGCTCTAGCTATGTTAAACAAAAGAAAGACCTATAAAATACATAAAATTTCCTTTGAAGTACTAATAAATTCAGGGAAAAAATCTATTCTGATAAATGTAATAAAAATTGTATGGGTAGCTTTAGTGTGTCTGCTACTGGTTGAGAATATTTTACCTTAGATGATATTGAATTAAACGTTAACCTCAACTTTCTTTAAAACTAAAAGTAATATTTATAACAATTAGATTTGTTTAAACATTTGAATGTTTAAATATTTGTAGGTAATCAAACATTTTAATAATACTCCTCCTCTAGATTATCCTAAATCTAAGTGGCAGCCCTTATTCTCAAAAATCTGACATGGTCCCAATCCAACCTCCTCACAAAACATTCTTTGTTTTCTATGTTGAAATTACGATCTTGAAAGAGTGAAGAGAACTTCAGAGCACTGAGGCCAATATGATCTTTTTTGCAAGGAAGGAAAATGGGATAAAGTAACTCATCATATTACACAGTAGAGAGACGCACAGAGACAGACAGAAAACACTGTATATGGGCCCACATGGCCTCTTACATCAGACAACTGTCATGTCTGTTCTTCAGCTAACTCGCACAGATACCCAGAAGTAACCTTATGCTAGGTAATCAGGAAAAGGACAAAAAAAAAGTCATTTTCAGGACAGTAAAAACCCCTAATACATTATCTAATGAACTATTTTAGCTCCCAGCACTGAGTGGAGAAAGGATTCCCAGTCTCAGCCCTCCATCCCTGTCAGCAATCAGTATTTATGAGACCTCCTTAATTCATGCTCAAGGATTATGTTATCAACAATGCTTACCAGTGGTGAGAAAGCTGTGCTTAAAAGAGCTGAATAACGGCTAAGCCTCACTTCTCTTTGTGTGCATTTAGAAGCAGAGCTTTCATTCATAGCCAAGATCCTGCTAACAGGGGTTGGCCTTATGGTGCCTGTTTCTCAGTTTCTTGAAAAGATCAGTTGCTTCTTAGAATTTCTGCGCAATTTCATTTAGTTTCATGTTGTGTTTTCTTGTGTTGTTAAAAAATATTTTGTTCTCACTTTTTTTATGTGCTTTTTCCAATGAGGCAGGCCATCCTGGCAGTTGCCTGAGATTCTTAATATTCTTACTTTATCAAGGAAATACATCTCATTTAAAAGCCAGTCATATTTTAGATTTTGCCACTTTTGTTGAAGACTCTTGAGCTTATGATGAAGGAATAAAAGGCTCGTTTTTTACCTCTTTATTTTATAGGTTAATAATCATTCTGATTTTTTTTGTGATTGATGAAAATGTATATTTAACTGTGTTAAATGTAGAAGTTGTATGATTCTGAATACATATTTTCTTTGCATTTAAAGTGGCAGGATTTTTTCCATCACTAGTTTAAATGTGAAATACTCCCACTCAGTAAATAGATCATAAAAAAGACAGGCAGACAAGGTAAACAGGTAATTGAGACAAACACTGTTTGTCCAAAGCGTCAAATATTGACTACCTGTCAACAGCACCACATTACACTTGCTTGATAAAATGGATACTGAAGAATAGATAAATCTCAGCGATTGTTTTATAAACTCTAGAATGCTTCTACATTACATCTAAGAACTTGGGCCTGTGTGCTACGCCTTGGAAATAATTATGATAATTATTCAGTAAATAAGGAGCCCTTCTCTGAATCATCTATATCCAGTGGTATCACACTTTCTAAATATCACTGAACAAAGTGCCACAGGGTTTAATTTTTCCACGTATGTGGACTCGATACCGCAACACTACCCATTGTACACTTCAAGCATTTTCAGGATTCATCTAATGATATAAGAGATTGCAAATTAAGATGAAATACTACTTTCCTTCAAAGAGTCTACTATTCCAGTAAATAAATTAGGCTTTCAAAGGTGAAGAAAATGATATTAAATGGGGGACAATGGAAAGAATATTTAAAATGGACTAGATTAAAATAAATATACCTTCTTCTCAAGGGGTATATCCTCCTAATAGGTAAATTATGCTTTACTACATAACTAGTAAAATATTTAAAAATAGACTGTAATGGAGGAAAATTTCAGTGGCGGGAAGAACATCAACAAAGCATATGGCTCTTAATAGGGATGCCATGTAGGATGTTCCATGAATGCCATGTCTGAGATATTTGTGGTTTATTTAAATAAACTATAAAATATTTGTTAGAGCATAATTGGAAACAGTGATATGACTTGATTTTCTAAATCCCTGAAAATAGACCAAATAAGTTAGAGTTGAATGGAATGCCATAAGGACTTTTTGAAGATTTTTCAATCAAAAAATAAAACATGAAAATTGGGAAAGATTTGCCTAACAGTTGCATATAGGACATAGACAAAAGAGATGTAGGTGAGCTAATCAAAGGTAGGGAGAGCTGGGGGGTGGGAGATCACCAATGTACGAGCAACGGTTAGACTAATAAGGGGGTTGGTAAATGGGAGTGAAAGGACAATCCATGAATTATTTTGAAGAAAAAATATAAATTAACTTTAGTGACATACCTGATACAGATATTGAAGAGGAAAGAGTGTTGACTTTAAGAATTCCCACTGCCCCACCACCAAACCCAGCTCCGCTCCCATAACAAAGTGGTTAGGGCGCTGCCCCATACGACGAGGCTGGCGGGTTCGAACTTGGCCCAGGCCTGCTAAACAACAATGACAACTGCAACAAAACAATAGCTGGGCATTGTGGCAGGCACTGTAGTCCCAGCTACTTGGGAGACTGGGGAGAACAGCTTACGCCCAAGATTTTGAGGTTGCTGTGAGCTGTGATGCCATAGCACTCTACTGAGGGGTACATAGTAAGACTCTGTCTCAAAAAAAAAAAAAAAGAATTCTCATCCGAATAGTAGGAAAATGCTTGGATTACCTGCCCAATTGGCTAAATTATTACAGAGTTTCAGTTTGGAATGGGAAGAGTGATCAATTTGGTATTAGTATGTTGAGTTTGAAGTATAGCAGTAAATCGAGGTAGAGATGTCCTGTGTGCAGCTAGAAAAATAAAACTGGAACACAGGTGAAGATACTAGAGGGGCTTAGCTATATATATGTTTAAAATTAGCAGGAGACCATATTAAAAAAAAAAAAAAGAGCAAAATGGCTAGCTTTACATGGATATAAACAATAAAGACTATACACAGAAGGTAGTGACTACCCTCCTTGCGATGAGGGAGTTCCTCTGGTTTGGGTCTACTCATGGCACACTTCCCACTGGTGTGGTCTCCTCTTCCCCGCCCCACCCCACTTGCTACTCTTCCTGTTTGGAAATCTTTTGGCGTAGTGCTAACTAGCTAATACATTCAAATAGCTTTTGCTTACTCTTGCCAAATGCGATCATGAGTATATGATTGATGGGTAATTTTTAAACGTTAGGCTGTATTTAATTGACCTGAATATATTTACATTAAATTGCATTTATTTTATTAAAAGCATCTTTCTAAATTTTAAACTCATACATTATTTTTTAGTTTCTGTAACAGTATTTTTTCGAATGTTTTGTTCCTTCCATTTCTTTTTTAACCATAGTTTAATTTCATCTAACTTCAAAACTTCACCATATCATTTTACATTATGAAGCTTTTTACATCTGAGCATAGAAAATACAACACAGACTCGAAAAATATCCTGCTCATTAATGATTTGGAGGGTAACTATAACTCTGGAAGATTTTTCCTTAGAAACTAATTCTCAAACTACTTAACATATGCATGATTACAAATTCAGATATGGGCTGTGTGACTCATATTCTAATGCACACACAATTACTTTTTAAGTAATACAAATTTAACTTATTGAGCAACAGAAAATATTTGGGATATACATTATTCATACCTAACAATATATGATGTATTATATCAACTGAGTATCAATCATCCTTATTTCTGAAAAGAAATTACTATTCTTTTAGTAATATGTAGTATAAACTGTTTAATTGGAACAACACAACAATTTTTATAACCAAGGACAGTGCTTAGAATTAATCAAGAAAGTGAAAAACAAGCAACAAAACAGTAACACTTGAAAATGAAATTGTAATTGCTGATCATGAGTAGCTCACAATCAGGTTGGAATGTGTGTGGATCATGCTACTGAGAAGACACCATTGCCTTGCTTGCTACAGTGTGAAACAGTATTTGAGAAATATATCCCATTTCTTATACTTTCAGCTATATTATAAAAAAGAACTACAGAGACTAATTTTGAGAGAACCAGTATTTATTTATTTTTATTTTTTTGCAGTTTTTGGCCAAGGCTGGGTTTGAACTTGTCACCTCAGGCCGGTGCCGTGCTCTGTTGAGCCATTGAGGATATTTTTATAGAAGGTTTTTGTAGTGAGTCCCTGTATTTCATGCAAGTATTAGATAGAAAACCTAATGTCAGTGTGTTTGATATGGTGCTTGTCCCGAAGTTATATAGCACTAATTTTGATAATTGTTTATAATAGACACATAAAATATTTTAAGGTAACTTACTTCTTGGAGTTTTCTTGTCTGAGATCACAGTCTATTAAAAAATGAATGGTTTTGAAAAATAAGCAGTTTATCTTGAAGGGTTTTATTTTCCCTCCTCTTCCAATAAATTGAGTTAAATTCTTTTAACTTGACTTGTTGTGTCTCAAAGATACTGCAAATGTTCACAAAAATGCTATGGCACTGGATTTTAGCATTTCTTCATGGATTTAAAGATATAAATTTTTCTAAAAGTGTAAAAGAAGCAATATTCTGTTCCATGTGCAAAATAGAATTCACATGGTGATGGTAAAATATAGAAGATAATTCTACGAACACTTTAAACTTCATATCTATGCATATGAAATTAATTTAACATTTGATATATTTATATTATTAGTCTTGGTTTATGGTGAATGAAAAAAAATACCATTTGATCTGTAATGATTCTGAATGAAGATCAGATAGCAGTTAAGGTACTTATTAATCACAAGGCCTTTTCTTGAACATTTGTGTGTTTAGTTTAGTTTTGTTTTGTTTTGTTTTGTTTTGCTTTCTGATGACATCATAAGCATTATGAGCAAATCCTAATTTTGAATGCTTTCTGCATGGGACTTAGTTTTGGAGTGAAGAATATAAACGTACCAAAAAATGATGAGAAAAGGAGTCTTCTGAGTAAAATTGAGCAGTTCCTCATTGATTTGAGAATAGGAAGCTAGAAATAGTATTCTTCTATCACTAGGAAATAAATTAGATCATAGGAATTCTCTTCTTTTATATATGGGAAAGAATAAAAATTTAAATGCTAATTGGAATGGGTTGCACTGAAAGAATATGGACATGTTCACAGGAAACCTCTGTTACAGACCTGGCTCCTTTATTCTGGGTACTCTTGGGCAGATCCCTGGTCTGTTCAAGTCTAAATTTTTTATACTACTATATATACTATATACTATACTGATGTTCTTAGGTCATATGTTAAAGTTCAGAATGAGATAATATAGTTAGCTTTCTTTTATAATTGACAAGCATGACATAAAACATAAACAGAAAGTAGTATTCTTAATTACATTTTCCATAGTTCAATATTTAAACTTACCTTACTTGGTTCTCTATGCCTTTTTTAAGTTTTTTTTTTTTTTTTTCATTGAAAGTAAGCCAGAAAATAACCAAAATGGCATAATTTCTACAGATCATGAAAGATTTATCAGAGATGTGTGAGATTGTCTGTTATCTAATAAACCTATAGAGAGCCTATTTCACCTATTTCACCTTTTTCCCATCCCTGATTTTTAATCTGCTTTTCCACCAAGTATGATAGCTCTTATAGTTGGCTAGTATGATAGCTGTTATAGTTGGCTCTCTTTGAGGCATTCCTGGGTTAAACTAATAGCAGAAACTTTATTCTCTAATAATAGTGCAATTTTGTGATTCTCAGTCCTTCTAGATCCAACTGTTATATTTTCCCATTTCCAGCTTTCTCCTTTTACGCTGGAGGTAACTATGAAGTCCACTTCTATGCACTGTTTCTCTAGTAAATGCCAAAGAAACCAGTGGCTCCCTGCACACCTGTGCTAGCACCAACCTGGTCTTAGCATCTGTGCTGAAAATGTACAAGGCTCATTTCAGTAAGCGTGACAACTTGAGTGTCACTGAAGTGACTTGAAAAAAATAAAACAAAACTGGGGCTAAAACATGGCTGGTAGTCATTATGTGAAGGTTTTCAGTGTATATGGATTTTTTATGTAGCAATTAACCTGCTCCCCATTTTTATCCTCAATAATCAATTCAGCTTTATCGTGTCAACTGATTTATTTTATAATACAACAATTGTATTATATAAACTTCTCTTATTAAGAAAGACATCTTATTTTCTATTTAAAATTTTAATTTTTATTCAATAGATCCTTTACTCCCTAGCAAATGCTTATTGCTTAAAATAATCTTATTTTTCACAACTCAAAGAAGTAACAATCAAAAATTAGTTATTAAATTTTAAATTACTTTGGAACTTCCAAAATCAAAGTCAATAGATAAATAGTATATGATACAAAAAGTTTTATATTTCTCATACTGGAATCTTTGTTTATATTTCGTTTTAGAAATGACTATGTCTATTTTGTTTAAGACAAATTCAGTTGGAAAGTCGTTCATTTTTCCTATTCCAACTTGTTTAAATCATGTATAAATTGGGGTGAGTAATTGCTAAGTTAACTAAGTAATTAAGCATGGTAAGGCAGAACAAAAAAAGTCAGACTATTTCAGTTACTACTGTTAGATTTTCTTCCTTTCTTTCTTTCTTTCTTTTTTTTTTTTTTTACTGTTAGATTTTCAAGAAAGTGTTGCTCATAATGCAAGTGAAAGTGGAGGATTATTATGTAATAGAATGGCAATAAGGAAATCAACTCATGATGAATTTAAATTCTGAAATATGAATAAGACACCTTATAAAAGTTCATTCCAGCTTAAGGAAATAGCAAGGAAAAGAAAAGTTTCAAATGTGTAAAAGTATATAGTTCATGGGCTTAAAATAATATACGATGTTTCAAAAAGAAATTTTTGTACTCTCCACTAGTTGTAATATAGTTTGCCACTAAGATGATAAAGTGCTCAAAGTAATGTTGAATTAGCATTTTTCAGAATAAGGTAAAGGTATTTCTTCAGTAGATTATTTTATATGAACTTTAAATTATTATATAGTTTTTGCTTTAAGGATCTAGAATAGAAATGTTTAAATAAGGATTATATATTTTTAGCTAATCTTTATATAGTAACATATACTTTGCAAAATGTTTTGCATGTGCTATCTTTCACATTCAGTGTTTTTCCCTGTTGTTTTTTTTTTTAGATGAATATTCAGTTCAGGTGATTTAGTGATCTGTCATCAAGGACAAAGTCGTATTTGGCTAGAACTCAAGTCTTATAGTTTTATAACCTGTAGTTATTGCATTGTGTTTGTTTTAGGCACTGGAATGATGCAAGCAATAATAATAATGGGTAGGAGAAAGATAAAAAAAGCCTGTCTCTCAAGTACCTCATGGAACATTGGGAATATAAAAACAGTGTAACCAATAGCAGAGCACCAGGCAACAGGCGGTAGAGATTTCAAACAAGTAAGCTTTGGGGCAAAAGTAACACTATGAAACTTCAGAAAGAAGTAGGATAGAGCTAGTTGGGTGAATCAACTGAGGGAAGAGGACTCATAGTAGGAACAGTGTAAAAAAAGTCATAATGAGAAAATTGATCAGTTTACATCATTGTTTGAATCAAGTTAAAACCACTGAGTCATCTATACTTCACACAGGACATTGAAAATCAGAGGCAGTGAATGTTTAACCTTATTCAGCAGCTAATAAAAATTGGTTTGTTCCAAAGAAAGGGAGTTGCATGCTGCAGTGCTGCATAAATTACTAAGAGGGCAATTTTGTAAGACAGAATGGAAAAAAGGGGGGCTCAAGGAGGAGTTGCCATTGAACATCCATGATTCAGAACTGAGAAGAAAGGGCAATGAAAATTGAAGAGGTCAACCAAAAAGACTTTATTTTTAAAATGCATATGGCTTAAACCTAGTTTCTGTTTGAAGGAAGAAAGATGAAAAGAAAATAGAAATAAACTTTAAGTCTCAAGAGCTCACAGAATTGCCACATCAATCTAGACATGAACAAAGTGGGAAAGAGAGCTGGTATGGATGTTATTGGGGTAAATTTTAAGCATTATTAAGTACGAGGTGAACTGCCAAGGTAGGAATTTATAGAGATATGTGGAAATACATTAAGGGAGAATTGATGGCTGTAAGTTAAGAGAGTCTTATAACCATCAGCTTAACGGGCAAGATCATGAGTAGATGAGGTGGCTAAAAGAGGAAGACAGTTCTGGGAGCTGAGGCCGGGCCATGAGCAAAGCTCTGTTAGTGAGGAAGAAAGCAGATTTGCAGGAGTGCAGATCACAGGAGTTAAAACAGAAGACATCATTCAATAATGCTATTGGAAGTTGGAAAATGTTTAAAAAGTAGACTTGTGGAAAAAGACAATGGATTCTAACTGGGCGTAGAGAAAGAGGCAAGTAATCATTTTAGATGTTTACATTAACATTGAAGAATCGGGTGTATTTTAAATGCTTCATAGTTTTTAAAACTTATGCTAGAAATTGGAGGGGGGACACAAAGATAAATCAGAAACTGCAATTATACATACTTGTTTATAATCTAATAGAAAAGGGGAGAAACATGTATTAACTTTTAGTGAAGAAACAAGGATATGATAATGATAGGTACAACTTGAAGCTCTTAATGCTAAAGATACAGAAAGAAGAGAGAGATGCCCGAGTTACTCAAGTACTGATTAAACTGCTCTGACAAAGCCTGGAAGGCTCTGCTTTGAATCAGAAGATATTTAGTGCTGTCTCATTCCCAGTCCAGAGTAGAGTAGTCTAAGGTTGGTGGGGTGGCTCTGTCCTCTAACACTTTTCTAGTGATCATAATTTCTTAAAAAACGGAGGAGGAAGAGTGTCCAGGCCAAATACCCATCATGAGATTTCTCAGAAAATAGCACACGTTGCTTCTGCTCAGATTGAGTTGCATGGCAAGAAAAGTCAGCACACCCAGCAAGACAGCAAGGTTCCCAGTAAATAAAACTCAGTGAGATTAATGAATACTGTGGGGTAGTCATCAGTCTCTGTTATCTATTCTCTGTGAAAGAGGGTGAGGAGAGCCACAACTGGGTAATCGCACCGAGCAGAGTGAAAGGATGGGTGTAGGAATTGAATATCTGTGGGGCAGGGAGTGGGGAATTACAGGCTAAATGACAGTACAAGCCAGTAGCCCTGCTGGTAGGGGATCAGAGTTTGTGTGGAAAGACTGATGACCAGAATCTTGGAAAAGTATTTTGGAGATTCTTGAATTCCTTGTTAACATGAATATTTTATATGTAGACCATGGACATAATTGGAGATTTTCATAATTATGAAGACATAATTATAATAGAGCTGTGATATTACAGGAATTATTCTACATGAAAGTTAGCTGAGGTAGTATATATTTGTACAGATTATAAATTTGGAATAGAAAGTGGAAAGTCCAGGTAAGAGTGTAACATTACAGAGAGTGGCACCTTGAAATAGCATAACACCAATGGGAATTTCTGGTGTTATGAAAAGGGAAATGTCATGAATCAGAAAATATTTAGTGCTGTCTCATTCACAGTCCAGAGGTGAACAGTCCAAGGCTGGTGAGCGGCTCTGTCCTCAACATGAGCCTCTCATCCTTTTCTAGTGATCATCATTTCTAAATGATGACAAGGAAAGGAGTGGGGGAGAACAAGTTTTATCTAGTGGACAAAGAGCAACAAAAAAATGCAAATCTAGACCAATAAAAATGTCCTTTAGTGATCATCTAGTGGGGAAAGGAAAAAGAGCAAGAAATGAAAGAGCTATTCTGGAGGTATGCTATGTGCTTTGTCAACTACCTGGAGTTTTGGGTTATGGAGAAAAGCCTGTTAAGCCTAAGCAAGCTAACGGCTCGGGGCAAGACCACTGCGGTTACTCAGTTAAGGATGCTGGCAGGTGGTATCATGAACAGAGATGGGGAAGGTAATAAAAGAGGAAGGATTAAGAGGAAAGATTATGATTTTGATGTATCAGTATTGAAAAATGTACCCTCAGGACACTGGGCATTCAGTTTAGATCAAGAGAGTTATTAGGGTTAAGCGTATAGATTTGGGCTAACTGGTAATTTTTATAAGCAGAAAATTATTAATTTGGAGGCCAATAGAGTTTTACAAAGTGAAACCAAAGGAGATGGAAGATGGGGACAAATATTGAAGGAAGATCTGTGAAAATAAACAGGATAGAGTTAAGAGGAGTGGTTATTCTTAGAGGGGAAAGGTCATTTAACTTTGGAAAGAAAAAAAGATTAGAAGTAGAACCAGAGCGGTGTTAAGTTAAATGTGAGGACGATTAAGCGGAAGAGACCACAGACCCAGCAGTGCAAGGCCAGCGAGTAACAGCGTGTATGTGTGCGGTGGGGAGAGCTGCATGGAAGAAGGAATTTGAGAAGAAAGTTGACTTGGCTTACATTACTGTCAGGGTTCCCCTGGATCCCGACCTGCATTGGTGGCTGATATTGAAGGAAGACTGTGCACCAATGTATAGCAAAAAGCCTGGAAGCCTGAGGAGACACACCTGGTCGTTCAGGCCTGCTGGCAGCTCAAGACAGTGCAGCCCCCTGCAGTCTTCCCAGGGGTCTTTTATTGTTTTTAAACATCAATGTATACATGCAAGAATGCTCGCAGGGCAAAGTTAAAGATAGAAAACAGAACCCATACTCCCAGAAATGTAAAGTAAAGGACAATGGTTAGGTAATCAAGAACACAGGGTCATGGAATATCTGAAGCCGATAACTTGTAGGGAGGAAAGGAGTGGGGGAGAACAAGTTCTATCCATTCTGGCAAACATTTTAGTTCTCCTAATACAAACTATTGATCAGGAGTCTACACGTCTAAACACATCTAACCGTTGATTCCTCACACTGGGCTAGCCACGCAGACATTTCCCTGACGGGGCTCTCCCCAGGGTTCTTTCTTCTTTGAGCTTGACAGAGGGCAGGAGGGATGGGCCGCCTGAGTCCTTTACCCGAGTTGGAGAACCCGGGAGGAATTCAGCCTAACTACTTCCCACACCCCCATCTATTACCACCCTTAGAAGAATGGTGATGAATTGAATGGAGATAGAAGAAACATTTCCTGAGTGATACTATGAAGACCAAACTGGAAATTAAAATTAAAGGACATTTTTATTAGTCTCGATTTATATATTTTGGTGTTTTTTTGTCCTCTAGATCTCATCAGTTTAAGAAAAAAGGCAGTGGAAGTAGAGTGAAATCTATATATTATTTTTTAAATATCAGTTTACCATGCACTTCATTCCCTCTCTTTCAATTAAATTATACAAGAGCCTCTCTAAAACCAGTGTCCGTGTTCTCAGATTTTTCTTCCCTTCTATCCATTCCTCTCTCCCTCACTCCCTCCCTCTGTCTCGTCCTTCCTTCCTTCCTTCCTTCCCTCCTGTCTTCCTTCTCTCCTGTCTTCCCTCCCTCCCTTCCACTTTTCTCCCATTTCTCCTTTTTATTCTTTCATTCCTTCTCAGAACACACACACAAATGTACATGTATGAATTTAGAAACCTCCCCAGTGATACCACCACACCTCTCTCCCCTCATTTCATGGAATCCCTTGGAGATTCCATACAGACTTCAAGGGCTCCATGAACTCTGTGAGAAATCTAGGGAGCTCCATCTGCCAAATTTACATAAGAACAGGTCTTACTCTCTGTGGCTCTGTTTCTGGGGTTTGTCATATGAGAAAACTAAATGTATCTCTTACAAAGCAGCTTATGTTTACAACTAATACACATTTAGGAGTAAGAAAAGAACACTTTAATAATCAGTAAATGAAAATTGAAGTTTGAGTTTGCAGCTATAGGTGAAGTCACAACATTTAACTGTTTATTCAACCAACTTGTCTGCCCACACAGTTTTTGCAACACCCTTATTGTATTAGGTCTCACTTTTGTTTCCATGTTTTAGACAGGGGAATTAAGGGCCTGCAGCTGTCACTGTGGAGACTGGAGGCCCAGTGTCAGTGCCTGTGGTCTAACCACTAGATCACGTTGCTGCTAGTGAGTTAATGAATTTTTTAGATAGTTAATTTAAAATGATAATATTTTTAAAGCAAGCATGTGTGTGTGATGGCCAACATTCTTAGAAATATATTTAAAAATATGTATAAACTATTCTCACTAGAGTAAAAGTACTTAATAATAAGGGAACTTAAATGAAAATAAAATGTCTGCCAGGAAAGCTAGTTCTGTTTCAATCAGAC